>APFE031485269.1:291879-422084 GCA_000404065.3 Pinus taeda
TATATCACAGGGAAGATAGAGAGACTAAAGTCATAAAAGACATTGCAGGTGGCAAGTAATGGAGAGGAGTCGAGAAGATAATAGGCATGGACAGTGGAGAGCTTGAGACGATGGAATTGAGCTCATAAGGGAGTCGAGGAGGGAATTTCGGGGGGAGGTTGGGACAGAGAGGATGAATTTCTAACAAAATCATAGAGGGAATTGAGCTTTAATTGTTCTTGAAATTTTTGGCACGGGTGCCAGAGTACCTCGAATTTGAAGTACTTTGGAGCTAGGTACTGAGATTGTGCTTAGGTTGGCAGGGAGGTTTTGATCGTTTTGGTATGGGAGTAGAAGCGAGAGCCATGACAAAGTAGAAACATCTTCAACCACAGAACCACAGGTTGGTACTCAATAGTAAAATTGATATTTTTTTTACAAAAAATACATGGACAGTAGTATATTTTGAGCGTAATATTGGTTATACCCTGTTAAATTCCTAATTTAGGGCCTCACATAATTGCAAAGTTATATGTACAAAAATAAGGTATTAATTATGATGAAGCATTAGCTACTACTACAAAATTAATAACAATTAGAACGTTGTTAACTCTTGCAACATAGTTTGGATGGAAGGTACACCAGACTAATGTTAGAAGTGCTTTCTTGAATGGAGATTTACAAGAAGAAGTATATGTGGAGCAACCTGAATGCTTTGTAGCCGAAGGAAAATAAAACTTAGCATGTAAGGTTGTGAAGGTGATCTGTAAACTGCCATGGATATTCCACTGGACAATTTGTTACAACAAATATGATGACATTATGCTTAAAATCCAAAATCTACACTATGAGGGTTAGTTTCTCCCTAGAATTTTGGAGTCATTAGTTATTGTGTTATGCTTATGCACACAATAGATAAAATATGCATAAAATAGAGAACAATGAAGTAAAGCTCACAAACCAAAATCAACAAAAGATATAACCTAGGAAACCCTTTCGAGAGAAAACTTAGCTAGAAGGTTTTGTTTCTTTACTCTCTTTGTTTGAATGGAAAATGGCTGCAAGTACAAAAAAGTGAAACCTGTGGCCCATGGGCTATTACAGTGCACAAACCCTCTTTTTTTTCTCTCCCTACCCAACTTTCTGCTACTTTGGCCATCTATGTAACAAAGCCCATGGGTTGTTACAGTGCACAAACCCTCTTTTTTTTTCTCTCCCTACCCAACTTTCAGCTACTTTGCCCATCTATGTAACACAATGCACTCAAATAGAATGGAACACCTTTTCCTCCTAGTGGCTCGGTTATAACACAACCTGATAGCTTACTAGTGGTTAATTTTGTGATGTAGAGACACATTTTAACCCTGCTAAATTCTTGGCCCTTATAATACCTACAGGTGCTTCCTTCACCCAATTGTGGGATAAAATCTCGTCCTTCGCATTCAAAATTCCAACTGGGAGGAATCGTAAGGGTATAGTCCCAACCCTTTCCATAAAACCACTGGATTCAAGCTTTGTCAATATAGCCACTAGAGCCAAACTGTATATAACATGTGCACACCCAAAACTTTGGGTAAGAACTACCATGGCGGAACTCTTTTATAAACAAGCACGCTGGGAGAAATCATCAATATAAACCTCTCACCTTGGTTTGAGCTTCTTATAATGGTTGCCTTGCGACTGTGTCATATAACCTCAGACTTAGACCCCGACCTTTTTATCTGAGTGCTATTCTAAAACCTCTGGGACAACTCACTTTCTTTGTGGTCTCATTAACCAATGCGTCAATCCCATGTCCTTATCCTTTATACTTTGGTCTGTCGCCACGTTTGCCCGCTTTATAGAATGTTGGCTCCCTTTCCTTATGCTAATTCTTGTACCTCTGGGGTTAAATTCCCGGGCTCGCCCACACTTTCCATGCTTCCGCTATTTCGAACACTTATGGGTATTGATACATTTTCGGGCCTACTACCACCTTCCCCCTCATTAGTTTATTATGCTCGAATTTTCGAGCCCGCTCACTGGAGTAAGGGTTTATTAAAAACTGCCGGGGTATAAAACCTCTAGGCGAGGCCCTCAATCTAATGCTCAGGGCCGCTCCCAAAAGCTCGACTTGTTGGGTAATTCAACTTAACAAAAGTATAAAATCTCTGGATGAGACCCCACTGCTCCACATAATATTCCGCACGCCTTTTATATTCCACTTTTGTCCCACCAATTATTGTACACTTGGACACATCTCCTTTACATGCAAGCTCGCTGCAATGCTTCCACCCACTTCTTATATTTCTGGCATAAATCTCTGGGATGGCCCTCCACTTAATGTTCTGGGCCTCTCTCAAGAGCCCGATGCACCGGAATGAAGGACTACCAAAAGTTGTCGGGGTATACAACCTCCGGGTGGGACCCACTCAACTTGGTCGGTCCTGTCGAATGGCGACCTGTTAGATGATAGATTCATGTAAAGGAAGAAATCATTAAGTCCTATGTGCGCTAGTTCTTTACGATGGGTCGCTTCTTTGTATGCTCTTGGCTCCTCTATTCCCCTTTGCACTTTACAACCTCCTGCAAGCTTCCTCTAAATGAGTTACACAATGGATTTCCCATTCAACCTATCAACAATCAAACTTGGAATTGCCAGATTCACAGTTTGACACTGTACAATATTATAATATCTATTGAAATATTGTAAGACTGGTTATTGGATTAAAAACCCTCTCTCTCCCTCCTGAGCTTCCATATCAATACTTTGCTATCCTTCTTGAGCTTCCTGTCGTAGGCTTGTACACAACAATATTATTACAAACATAGGGATATATCTATATATATATATATATAGGCTTGTAAATAACAAACAATGGTTTGCATTCGGTTTCCATACACTCAAGCAGAGTATCCTCGTGTTATGTGCAATAATTTACAAAAGGCCCCTTGGCTAGAATTACATCATTTGGCCCTCTCGACCTTGTAACCATTCTCGGCCTTGATGCCTCTCTACTTATCTCAAATTCTCTCTATCATACTCTTCTCTATCTCTCTTTATATAAAATTCATTACATTATTATACAAATGGATTTTTGAACTAATTCAGATTCAGATCCACAATTTCTTCAACAAATCCTATCTCTAGATCCTTAAATCCACAAAATCTTCTCATAAATCCAACTAACTCTAAAATGTCTCCCAAATACTCTTGAGATCTCTCATTTAGTGAAGATTTGATTACATCAATTCTCTCTTTAATCAATTATATACAATTATTCTAGGAAAATACATTAAATTAACCAACTTCACACATGTAGAGAACCAACTCCATTGGCAAATGAAAAGATTCCTATTCTAGTCAAAATACATTTTGAATTGGAAGTGGAATGCTCCTGCATCAGACTCCCAAGGTGAAAAAGATTCATGGTCTCTTGACCATGTGTTGATGAAGTAATTCTTTCCTGGATCCCAAACTTTGACTTGTAGTAAATCAACTGCTCTGTCATGTTGTTGTTGTTCTACTGTTGTTTCCTTCTTCCTCCCCGGTTTCTAGATATTTTGTTGTACTCTTCCTCCTTCCATGCTGATATAGGTCTGCTCAGTTAATTGCAACCTACAGTCAGGGTTCCAAATATTCGTAAAATACCTCCTTTCAATCACTTTCATCATCAACTTCCTCATCTTCTCAATCTCTCTATCCAATCGATCCTCTTGTTGAATCTTGCTATCATTTTTTTAGCTGTTGACTTTCATTCATTTTCTATGAAATTTTGCATCCCACAATGCACTTCCTCAAGTTGTAATTTCAAGTTAGATCACTGCTCCAACTTATTTATATCCCGAATTTTGTTGTGATGAAAAAATTGAAATAAACAATTCAAACTCATATATAAGGCTTCCTCTAGGGTTTCACCCCAATTGTTTCCTGCTGCAAGTTTTGTCCTCGCTGTCCTGTTCTAGAATTGCTCTAAGTTCTTCCTTCATTCTAGAACACATCTTTTGTCTCGGCTTTACCTGCAACAAAGGTCATCTTAACTTCTTCTTCATTAACGAGGCATATCTTTGGCTTTCCTGTAGCAATTGTTTCAAATAGTTGAATTATGCTTTTAGCTCATTCACCTCCCTCTCGAACACTTCATAACTCATCCTCCTTATGCCAAATTCTTTGGCATCCTTCTTTGTCTGATTGTGACCTTTCTTCTTTGAACCCTTCACATGACCATCAATAGCTATTCCTTCTTCTTTTGTGAACACTCCTTGTCCACTTGTGAGCTACAACAAACCTCCTCTTCCTCTCTGTCTCCATGTCTGTCTTTGTTTGGGAAATCCTACCCACAATCACTGTGGAATTGCTTGCAAAAACTTCTACCCAACTTCTATGTGTTGGAAGTTGTCCTCTTCTGGTCCTCTACAATAGAACCTCTTCTTCTTCTTTCTTTGAGCACGTCTACTCCTCAACTTTCAAACGCTGTCGGGTTGTTGCATCTTCAACTGCTCACATCCTCCTTTGAGAACTTATACTATCCTCTTCTCAAAAATCGATCTTGCTGTTGGATTTTGCCATAATTCTCCAACCTAAAAGGCTTCTACTTTATGGCTACTACCTCTCCTCGGTCTGTTACCTGCAAACAAAATTCATAAAAATTAATGCTTCACCTGTGCTAAGATTTCTCTTAATCTACTCAGATTTTGTTCTTCCTGCTTCTGCTTCTTGCTTTTAAGCTCTGTATTCCGATACTTTTAGAGCATTCTTGCTCTGATACCACGTGATGCAAGGTGAAATTTTAACCCTACTAAATTCCCGACCCTTATAATATCCACAAGCGCTTCCTTCAACCAATTGTGGGATATTATCTCATCCTTTGCATTCAAAATTCCAACTGGGAGGAATCATAAGGGCGTAGTCCCAACCCTTTCCATAAAACCACTGGATTCAAGCTTTGTCAATATAGCCATTGGAGCCAAACTGTATATAATATGCACACACCCAAAACTTTGGGTAAGAACTACCATGGCCAAACTCTTTTATAAGCAAGCACACATGTAGAAATCATTAATATAAGCCTCTCACCTTGATTCAAGCTCCTTTGAATGGCTGCTTTGCGACCGTGGCATATAACGTTAGACTTAGACCCGGACCTTTTTATATGAGCGCTATTCTAAAACCTCAAGGACAACTCACTTCCTTCGTGGTCTCATTAATCAATGCACCAACCCCACATCCTTATCCTTTATACTTTGGTCTGTTGCTATGTCCACCCGCTTTATAGAATGCCAATTCCTTTTCCTTATGCCAATTCTTGTACCTCTAGGTTTAAAGTCCCAGGCTGGCCCACACTTGCCATGCTTCCTCTATTTCGAACGCTTATGGGTATTGATACATTTTCGGGCCTACTGCCACCTTTCCCCTCATTAGTTTATTATGCTCGGCTTTTCGAGCTCGCTCTCTAGAATAAGGGTTTATTAAAAACCGTTAGGGTAGAAAAGCTCTAGGCGGGGCCCTCAATCTAATGCTCCGAGCTGCTCCCAAATGCTCGATTTATTGGGTAATTCAACTTAACAAAATCGCTGGGTATAAAGTCTCTGCGCGGGACCCCATTGCTTTGCATAATATTCTGCACAACTTTTATCTGCCACCACTATTCAAACGGTTATCGTACACTTGGCCACATCTTCTTTACATGCAAGCCCACTGCAATACTTCCGCCCACTTCTTATACTTCTGGCATAAATCTCCAAGATGTCCCTCAACTTAATGTTTTGGGCCACTTTTGAAAGCCTGACACATTGGAATGACGGATACCAAAAGTCACTGGGATATACAACCTTTGGGTAAGACCCACTTAGCTTGGTTGGTTTCTGTCAAATGACAACTCGCCAAATGACGGATTCCTGTAAAGGAAGAAATCATTAAGTCCTATGCATGCTTGTTCTTGGTGATGGCTCACTCATTTGTATGCTCTTGGCTCCTTTATTCCCCTTGCACTTTATGACCTCTTGCAAGCTTCCTCTAAATGAGTTACACAATTGGATTTCCCATTCGGCCTATCAATAATCAAACTTGGAATTTCCAGATTCATAGTTTGACATTGTACAATATTATAATACATATTGAAAGATTGCAGAAGGATTGGTTATTGGAAAAAAACCCTCTCTCTCTAGTGAGCTTTTGTATCAATACTTTTCTATCCTTCCTGAACTTCTTGTCGTAGGCTTGTACGCAACAATATTATTACAAACATAGGGATATATATATATTATATATATATATATTATATATATATATATATATATATATATATATATAGGCCTGCAATAATAAACAATGGTTCACATTCAGTTTCCATACACTCAACCAGAGTATCCTCGTGTTATGTGCAATGAATTACAAAAAGGCCCCTTGGCCAGAATTACCTCGTTTGGCTCTCTCAGCCTTGATGCCTATCTACTCCTCTTGAATCCTCTCTATCATACTCTTCTCCACTCTCTCTTTACATAAAATTGATTACTTTATTATACAAATGGATTTATGAACTAATTCAGGTTCAAATCCTCAATTTCTTCAACAAATCCTATCTCTAGATTCTTAGATCCACAAAATCCTCTCATAAATCAAATTAACTCTAAAATCTCTCTAACACTCCCAAATAATCCCGAGATCTCTCATTTAGAGAAGATCTGATTACATCAATCCTTACTTTAATCAATTATTACAATTATTTTAGGAAAATACATTGAATTAACGAAATTCACACATGTAGGGAACCAACTCCCTTGGCAAATGAAAAGACCCTTATTCTAGTCAAAATACATTTTGACTTGGAAGTGGAATGCTCCAACATCAGTTTGAATCCTTCAACATTTAACTAGAGTTACGCTATGGACTCTTCTAGAGTCTTCTTCATCATGGTCATGTGGCTAGCCCATTTTCCATGAATAATGGGGCTAACGTGGCATCGTCTCGAATTATTGTGGTTGAAAAAAGAATGTCAACTTCTGAGTGGCATAATAGACTTTGATTGAGGTGATTCTTGTGTTGTTGGAAGGATATGTGTGTGTATAACAACACTAAAAGGTGTGGCGCTCAAGTGGCAAAGTTTTATGCCCAAAAAACACCATTTTATGCCTCAAAATGCTTCTGGAAGGTTTCAAACCCCAATTTACCAAATTGGGACCCGCCAGTAAATTTGGTCTTGTGAGTTGATTCCTCCACTTTTTTCTCTCTAAAAGCTTGAAGATGGATGAAAAATAATATAATGATTCAATTCTCATCACACCTCCTTGTTTTGGCAAGATTTTGGTCCCCTGAAGCTTCTACTAAATGAGGTGAGGAAATTTTTCCTCCACCTCTTGGGTTTACCATTAAACTTTACTTAGAAGTTGTCCATTCGACCTAATCTGCTAAATTTCATGTTGTTCGTGTCTTGTGGTTCTGGACCTCTTCTGCAAAACTGTATTCTTTGTCAACTCTGCCTTAACATCTGCTACCAAATCCTCTACAAAAGGTATGATCTATTCTTGTTCCTGATCTTGCATGGAAGACTCATAGAGTTTCAGATTCTCTACAATCACCCATTGAGTAAATGCACATGTATGCGGGTAGTCTGAGTGTATAGGCATTATGTCCCACCTTTTCGAGTCTATCAAAGGGACCATATCGCAGAGCCTTGATTTTCTTACTAGGGCCTTGTAGCCACTCATTTTTCAATTGTAACCATACTTTGTTTTCCACATTAAAGGACTTCCCTATTCGACGCTGATCATGCCTGGCTTTGTATTTTTCTTGTGATTTCTATAGTGTCTCTTGTACTTGTAGATGGATTTGCTTGATATTCTCCATAAGTTCTTTTGACCTTACGACATCCCTTGTAAGATCCTCACTCACTCCTTGCTACCCATATGCAATATCCAAAAGTGAAGGTGGCAGATATCGAAAACAATTTTCAAATGGAGACTTACGAATAGAAGTGTGGACTGCTCTATTACAAGAGTGTTGTATATATATCAAACTTTTATCCAGGCCTTCAAATGATTTTGATTGTACCGCTCAAAAGTTGCACCAAAGTCCTGTTGATACTTTTGTTTTCCCATTTATATGTGGATGGAATGCTCTTGACCTCTTCAATTTCATGTCCATCTTTTCCCACAATGTAGTAAAAAATGCGTTGATAAGTCTTGTGTCCATGTTTGAAACAATGTTCCTTGGTATCCCAAAGTACTCCCAGAACTGTCTAAAGAACAAGTTTGCTACTTCTTGCCTATTGATGGTCTTTTTACAGGGTATCAAAACACATTTTACTAAACCTGTCAACTACCACAAAAAAGTAGTCATGTCCATTCTTGGTCATTGGTATACCTCCCACAAATTCCATGGAAAGGCTTTCCCAAGGATGAGTGGGGTACAAGCAAGGGATGATAGAGACCCTATTTCTTGTTACTAGGCATCTTGGTACAACAAAGAATGCATCCTCTTATATACCTCGCTACTGGCTCTTACATCTTGGGCCAATATAGATACCTCTACAAGTTAGCCATTGTCTTCCCTATGCCAAAGTGCCCTACAACCTTGGAAGTGCGAGCCTTTCTAATTAACTGTAGTCATTCACCTTGAGGAACACGTAATTTATTCAGCATGTAAAGTATCTCATCCTAAAGATGGTAGTCATTTGTGTTGTCACCATCGTGCACATCAATGGCTTTGTCACTGTTGAAACACGTCCTTGAAGTCTTCATCCTTTGAATATGCCTCTGTGTATGCATCACGGGTGAATGGCTCCATGTGCAATAGAGTTCCCAAAGTTGTGATCTTTAATGTGGTTGGCCTCTATGTCACATGGCTCAGGTTTGAAGTCGAGTTCTACAATGATAAAGTTTGATTTGAATTCGAATTTAGTGATGAGGTTCAAATAAGGTTTGACATTAGGTTTGTCCATATATATATAAACTTAATATTATATATTAATATTTTTTCTTAATAAATATAGGTTATATTAAGTTATAATATATAAGATTTATTAATCTATAATATATGTAAGATGAATAAAATTTATGAATAATATTAACTTTAATTCTTTTAATTATATTATAATGTAAATGTATTAATTTATTATTTGTATATGATAACATACCCATTCTTTCAGTAACCCATAACCTGTCTACACTTTTACACTGGAAATGCGTGATTTGAACCTTTCACGACTTGGTAGCTCACCCAATCGCAAGTTAAAGACCCATGTATTTCAAGCAAACCGACACACCATGTCCAAGGAGGTCTTATGTAGCATGTTGTGGGTGTTTCAAATGTGCACGACTGAAGTTTTGAACCATGTCATGAGTTTCAAACCTGTGTATTTGAAAGTGACCATGCACGACACATCGTAGGTAGTCATATGTGGCATGTTGTGGGTAATCCAAACCTTACATGAATTTAAACCAAAAAATAAGCCAAACTTGCACAACTGAACATGAACGTGCAGGAAAAATCAATCAAACCTTAACAAATTTTTAAGGTTCGTCGAATTATGAACCTCAAGGTTTAGGTCCGACAAACCCTATGACATAGGTTGGCCTTGAAAGCATGTCGACGAACTTGTTTGTGTTTTCCTTCTTGTACTTGATCACTAAATGAAAGTGTTGTAGAAACTCCATCAACTTGTAATGCCTAGTTCGATGTAGCTTATTTTAGGCTTGAAGGTACTGTAATGGCTGGTGTTCTATGTGGATTACTATCTCCTTTCCCATTAGATAGTGTTTCCACTTCTTCACATCTTGCACAAGGGCATCGAGCTCCTTATCGTAGGTTGGGTAGTTGAGAATCACCCCATGAAATACTTTAGAATGTTAGCATATAGGCCTTCCTCCTTGCATCAAAACTGCTCCCATAACATACCCTCTTGTATTTGTCTCCATTTCGAAGGGCTGCTGCAAGTTTGGTAATGTTAGAAGTGATGCTTGAGTCCCCTAGTTTTAAAAGCCAGTTCGGTCGAACCAAAGATTAGCCAAATTGACGAGTTAGTTGCCCAAGATATCAAACCGGCCCAACTAATCCATTTGGTTGGTTGGTCAAGACCGATCGGGTACCAAATTGACTTGTTTGGCTGGTTTTGTACTTGATCGACTGATTTTTGTAAAAAACTAGCCGATGAGGAAGCCACATGGTTGGGCATGTTGATGGGACTCCCCGATGGTTTTTGGAGGTGTTTTTTAGCAAACCATGGTAGGTTCCCTTATAAATCTAGCCCCTAAGCTTATAAAAGGATGCCTAATCTCCTATTTGCCTCACACATTTGATTTCTAGTGTTTGCGTGCATATGAGAGTTTGGACAGTTGAGCGACAACATTGAATTTTGGAGAAACAACAAGAAGTTTGGAGGTTCTTTGTCATCTTGAAGCTAGTTTGGAACTGTCTAGTGGATTTGGGGATGTTGATCCCAATGTAGATCTCGTAGTTGAATTAAGAGCTGAAGGAAGTGAACCAGCGAGACCAAGCATGGCACATGGTGACTTGTGAGGGAAGCAATAGTTGTGTAGCTTGGTGAACTCGTGCTTCTAGTTTTGCTAGGCCTAGTGATGTTGCTCATGCTACTACTGGTACTACTATTGAGGTTGGAGAGGAGTTTGAGGAGTCAAACTCTGAGCTAGATGATGTTTATGTAGCTCCTGGTGATGATCACATGTGTATCATTGGTGATAAGTTTGATGAGTGATCATGTTGATTAGTGATTTGTAGTCAGCTAGTGACCTAGTAGCTTGAGTTGTAGCATTGTTTCTAGACTCAGGAGGCCATTTAGAGCCTCATTGTAGCATTGGTTTGGGACTCTAGAGACTATTTAGAGCTTCATTGGTTATGTATTTTGTCAATGATATGTGCCATTTTGATATGTGCAACCTTATATAGTATGTAGATGAGAAGGCTTTGCATATTTTGTCTCTAATGGTTTGGAATCATGGTTTGTAATCTTAAAAATTAATTTTCTCACTAAAATTAATTATTTTATGTATTCTTTCCAATTATGGTTTATTGAATCCGATTTGATCCGGTTCAGGTTCGAATCACATTTAGATAGGTGGTCGGTTTGAACGTTCAAGTTTTTAAAACTATGTGTTTGAATGATCTTCTTCTTTAACTCCTCAAAGACCCTATATTGACTCTTTCCCCACTGAAAATTCTAGCCACTTGCTGTTATGGCATGGAGTGGTGTTGTTATTGCTGAAAATGAAGCTATGAATTTCTTCAGATATTGTGCTGCCCCAACAAAACACTTGACGTCTGAAACATTAGTAGGCATCAACCACTTCATGATAGCCCCCATCTTGGTAGGATCTATTTTCAACTTTCTTCCACCTATCACATATCCTAGATACACCAAAGACTATTGTGCAAACTCACACTTCTTGAGATTTTCCAACAGTTGGTGCTTCTTTAATGACTATAGCACCTACATCAAATGTGAGATGTGCTCCTCCCTGGTACACTGTGTACTAGTATATCATCCAAATAGACAATAAAAAGTGAATCTATAAAAGAGCGCACTATATCATTCATTAATGTCAAAAACATAATTGGTGCATTGCATAAGCCAAATGACAACTAACCACTCATACAAACCTTGCTTGGTCTTGGAGGCGGTCTTCCGAGTATCTTCTTCTTTGACCCAAACTTGGTGATCTCCTGACTTTAATTCTAGCTTGGTGAAGTATTTGGCTTGTTGTAGCTGATCTAACAAATGATTTATCCTGGGAAGGGGTACCTTGTTCTTGAATGTAATATTGTTTAACGTCATGTAATTAATACACATCCGCCAAGTCCCATCCTTCCTTGGCACGATGATGATGGGTGACCCACATGGTGAGGTACTTGGTCGGTTGAAACCCTTTTCCAGTTGTTGCTGCAACTGCTTTTTCACCTCACTTGCTTCTATAATCAACTACCTGTACTACACAATGTTTGGCAAGGGGGAGTTCAAAAACAGTTGGATCTCATGCTCCACTTCCCTCATGGGCAGTAGCCATTTAGGCTCTTAGAACACACCCTTGTATGCCTGTAGCAACTCTTCCAGTTGTTATTTTCGTTCCTTAGTACACTCTCTTAGGGATGACTCTACTCTTACTAACTCTTTTGTAGAATGCTTTTCTCTTAAAACCAATAGAACATAGTTCTTGCTAGCGCTAATTAGCTGCCTAGCTTGGTTGGCACTTACTAGTGAAATTATGGACTTTCCCTTATGCACGTTGAGGGTGAGGGATTTTCCATCCTTGATGAGGCAGTATTGGTTGGTTCTCCACATGAAGATTGCATCTTTCATGTACATATAGATACTTCCAAACACCACTCCACATACATCAAGGGGAACTACGTCTAGCTCTAGTTCATCAATTAAATCATCACTGATAAGAGATTTAATTTTGCATCATTTGCTAACCTTTATTTTCACATCCTTATTTACCCATCCCAATATATGGGCTTGGATGATCATGAACTTCCAACCTCAATTTGTTGACCAACTCTACTGTAATGAGTTTTGCTTGTGATCCTGATTCGAATAGAGCATCAACCTTTGCCTTCTTAACTTGTATTTTTAGATGGAAGAGTTTGGTCATTTCCTTGTCTTCCTATTGTTGAGGACTACTTAGATTCACGCCCTTATGCACTGATGTACATATGATCTTCTCATCCACGTCCGAGCTGTTTTCAACCTCATTGCTTGAATTTGTGGCCATGAGGTTCTTGTTCTTTGCATATTTCTTTCTATTCTTTTGATTAAGCTTTGTTAATTTGGCAGCTCAATGACAAATTCCAACCATGGGACGAGATTCCTCTTTTCGAGAGGACCAATTTTGACTATTGAAGCACTCAATTTGGATAAGGGAAAGTGTATTTTTGAAGAAAAGCCCACATATGCATATTTGATCAGGTCGGCCGTAAAGCAAATTGGACACCCTTGGAAGCTTATAAATACAAGTGGTCTCAACCTCATTTGGTCACACTCATCACATACATCTTCTCTTTATTGGTTCGTACAATTTACAGGAATTCGACATTACAGGAATCCGCGTGGTATTATAGGAATTCACACGTTATTACAAAAATTCACGTGGTTATAGGAATTTGCATATGATTACAGGAATTCACATGTGGTTACATGAATTCACGTATGATTGCAGGAATTTGCTATTACATGAATTCACATATGATTGTAGGAATTTGCTATTACAGGAATTAACGTATCACTGCAGGAATTTGCTATTACAGGAATTCGTGTGTGATTACAAGAATTCACGTATGATTGCAGGAATTTGCTACTACAGGAATTTGTGTGTGGTTACAAGAATTCACGTATGATTGCAGGAATTTTCTATTACAGGAATTCGTGTGGTTACAGGAATTCGCATATGATTGCAAGAATTCAAAGTGTTAAAGTAAAAGATTGACTTTGACTTATTGTTGAAATTGGATTATTGTACTCTCTACTAAACATTTTATGACAATCTAATAGAAGAAGAATTTCAAAGGGTTTTCCCCGTAGTGGGTTTTTCCCTAGTCTTTGAACAAATCTGGTGTCTTTTTTTGCTGTATTGATAGTCGTCTCCTTTGTCATTGCATTTATTGTTCTATCTTCAATTACTATTGATGATTGGAAAAATTAATTATTGTTGAAAGATTACTAATTGAAGAATTGAATTGAGCTAAAGTAATTGAAACAAGATAGAGCAATGTGAAAGTTTAACATTGTGAACATTACTTAAACTTGGTGATTCCTACTGCAACAATGATGATATTTCTCCTACTTGTTAGATTTACAAAACCATGTTATTTGTAGTTTCCTACAACAAACATCGAAATACATATACTGCAGCCTACACCAATTAAATTATATGCCGAAACAAGAAAATGAACAATAGAGAAAGATAGACACAAATGATAGTTGTTTTTGGACAAATGCCCCTGGAAAAACCCAATGCGGGAAAACCGGTGCAACAGCTTTGAGGGTTTTTATTATTATGCAGTAGTTTTCTGAATACAACTCTGGATGCCCTCCCAACAATCTAGTTACAAAGAAATACAATTGGCAAAAGAAATTTGTGAGATTACCTCACTCTACCCGGAAAGTCTTGGCTGATTCGACAGTTGAACCAACTTCTCCCCTGCTATTTCAGCGCTGCCTGTGCATAGGTCCAACGTCAACCTCTAAGGCTCTCTGTTTGCTCAACTGGGAATATATTTGCCTTCTGGAGCAGTTTCCAGCCCTCTCGACTCAGAAATGTTAGCTCCCTCAGCAAATTTGGAGTTCTGCTTGGAGAACTGTGCTGCCTCTGTGTGAGCCCTTCTGGTTCAGCATCAACCCTTCCTGGGTACTGCACTGCCTCCTTCTGGTGTCTCTCTTCCTCCCTACTGTGTATCCTGGCTCAGGAGAAGATTCTCCAACCAAACTATCCATGCCCTTCACTGCAAAAGCTCACTATCGATATTTTCCCGATCGCTGCTCTGCTTTAGAAAATCGAACTTCTGAACTCACTCTCTGTGTCTTTCCAAACGACTCTCAAGCCTCCTTAAATAATCTCCTCATTGACATTCAACGACCTAGATTAGAAGCTAATCAATGGCTAAGATCATTTCTGCTTGATCCTTGTCTTCTTCTAGAAGTTACACTCATACCCATTAATTATTTTATTTTCCTAAGTTTAGACGTAGGGTCCCATTAAAAATAAAAATAATTAATTATTTTAATAAAACTATTATGGGAAGAATTTCCCAAAATGCTTTCTGGGTTCTTTGGAATACATGTGCCCAAGCCTCCTTACGAGACTTAAAGCGCATCCGATGCTACCAAAAATCAATAAACATGGTATCAAAGATAAGGTGAAGGACAAGCCAAAGGGAGACAAGAGTTGAAGCAATCATCTTTGGAAAGTTGAAGGAGCCTATCTAATCAAGCAAAGATGTTTTCTTCTTTCTTCAAGTAACATGAAAAGTTGGGTCACTCATCTAATTTTGTCACTTGGAAGATAAGGTTGGAGATCATAGCTGATAACAATGATGTTTTGGAATACATTCAAGGAAAGGTATCTGAGCCTCCAGAGAACGCTTCC
Source organism: Pinus taeda (assembly GCA_000404065.3). NCBI lineage: Eukaryota > Viridiplantae > Streptophyta > Pinopsida > Pinales > Pinaceae > Pinus > Pinus taeda. The sequence continues at coordinate 306,934 of APFE031485269.1, forward strand.
GCTGCTGCTAAGAACAAGCACAAGCAAGATGAGTTAAAAGTAAAACAAATTATAGCTGATGATTTACAAGATAATTTACTTTCATATGTTGGAAATTTGAGGAAGTCTAAGGATATGTACGATAAGCTAGCTGGCATAAAATTATCTCCTTGAAAGATCAACTCAAAGATATGAAGACCAAACCTTCCCTCCACACCAAGTTAGCCTCCCAGATCTTCAACCTCTTTCCAGCAGCACTTCCTTCTCGACAACTTTGACTATTTAGCAGTTTCCAACATTAGGCAACAACAAAACTTGGAAGACTTCGATCTCCCAAACTAGGGCACGAAACATAGAGAGAGAGGCACCAAAAGTTCGATCTTCTTTTTCTCCTTAGACTTCTCCCAACTCGCACTTCCTTTGCTTCTTTAGACCCACTTCGCACTTCTCCAGCTTCGTTAGAGATATCGAACTAGCCTGAGATGAGATGCTCCAAATGAATTCAACTTGCTTCTATTTATAGGCTCCAAGTGAGGTCGAATTGGTGTCCTTAGGCTGATTTGATCTCTTCTAGGCCGACTTGATGTGTAGGTTATGTAAATGATATTTGACTCAATAGTAAACCTTTTTACATCATTCAAAATCCCAAGAAGGGTCTCTTTGAATCTACAATGACTCTATAAAACTCAATATTAATCCTAGGCGTCCACAATGGGGACCTTGACTAATATAATGATGACCCAAGCATGAAACCCATGCTTTAATAAGTCATTGATACAATAATAAAAATTCTTTTCTTTATTCTTTTGACAACATTCCTTCATGACATGTTACAAGAAGAAGTGTATGTTGAGTAGCCACATGGATTTGAAGTAGAGGATTGAAAGACACATGTTTGCAGGTTGAAGAAGGCATTGTATGGTTTGAAGCAAGCCCCCAGAGCATGGTATGCTCGTATAGACAGTTAGTTGGTGAAGCTGACATTCACAAGAAGCAATGTGAATCCCAACCTCTACTTCAAGGTAGTCCAAGATATTTCGTTGATTTTTGTATTATATGTTGACGATCTATTCTTGACAAATAGTGAGTCGTTGATGATTGACTGTAAGAGGGAGTTAGTGTAATGTCCCTTCCTAAATTATTTTGTCATAGGTTTAATCTCACCGAATTTTGGATAATTTTTGGTGACTTTGGAACCCATCCAATTTTGACTTAAGGACTTAGGAGAGAAAGAGGCCAAATTATCTTGTTAGTAGATTGTGGGGGCCACCCACATGGGAAAAACACACTTGGCTAAGTGTGGAATTCCAATGGCCTTGGAGGGGAAAATCGAAAGGCAAGGAAGAGGGGACCACATGGGCAGGAAGGCCCACGAAATTATAAATAGGAGGAGCTCATCTACTCAAGGGGTCTTTTGTCTATCAAACTCATTTTGTTGCTCAAGCAACTTAGTTGGGTTACTAGCTGTTTAGCACCGAGTTTTTTGAGCAGATAACTCAACCTTTCTTCGGGGGACTTTGAATGCCACCTGAGGAAGGCAAATCGTATCACCTTGGAGGAGAGTTGGAGGGATTTCAGAGCTCATCTTTCAGCCTTTGGCTCAGCTAGTGCATGTTTCTGGAGGACGTAGGAAGGGAGCACGTGGGGTTGTTTCGGGGATCTTTCGAGCCGCATTTCCTAGGAGAATTTTGACACTGGAGTTTCAGTGGAGGATCAACATTTTGGGGGAGTTTTAGAGCGAGAAATTGCTGCTAGTGAGTAGCATGATTTGCAGCTTCTTGGGCATGCGCAGAGGGCTTTCACTAGGCACATGTGGGAGCTTGGGGAATGAGTTGGAGGGATGGAGATCGCTGGGAGAAATAAGGGAAACCTTGGAGGGGAGCATCTCAGCCTTTGGGAGTGATTTTAGGGGCTTTTCCAGCGAGCTCCAGGCAGGCCGTATTTCCCAGCACTTGGAGGAGGACGTGGTACTTGGGGGTCGAATTTTAGGGGTCAAAACTAGGCCAAACCCATTTTGGGTTTTGGTGGGTTTTGGTTGAGGAGCTTGAGGTTAATTTTACAAAATTTTTTGAGCCCTAGAGGTTGAGTTTCCAGCAACTCCTTTCCAGCAGACAATGCAAATTTCAAGAAGTTATGTGGAGAAGCTGCAGGACCTGATTTGGCACATCCATCCGAGTATAAATAATTGATGGGGGCTCTGATGTTCTTAGTGAATACCCGTCTAGACATATGCTATGCAGTGAACATGTTGAGTCAATTCATGACCAAACGTCTCCATGCACATTGGATTGTTGCCAAACACATTTTGAGATATTTGAATGGGATAATCTCTGAGATATGCTGCAGGAGATGTTCGACTTCATGGATATACCGATGCTAACTGGGTAGGAAATATTGTCGACAGGAAGAGTATGTGTGGATGTTGTTTTAGCCTTGGATCTGCCGTGATTTCTTGGATGAGTAGGAAGCATAAGTCCATAGGATTAAGTACCACCGAGGCAGAGTACATTGTCGCTAGCATGGTTACCTATGAAGCAGTTAGGTTGAGGAAGCTCTTTGGAGAGCTGTTAGATCATGTTTTGGACACCACAATGATATATTCTGACAACAAGAGTGGGATCTGATTGGCAGAGCATCCTGTGTTCCATGACACGTCCAAGCACTTAGAGATCTGATATCATTACATTTGAGACCGTGTACAAAGAAGAGTTATTAGACTCCGTCATATATCGACAGATGAGCAAATTGCAGATATTCTCACCAAGGCTTTGGCAAGAGGGAAGTTCTTGGTGTCTAGAGAGCAACTTGGATTGATGGATGTGACCCATCCTAATACGGGGCATCACTGACCGAGGACATTGAGTTGGCTCTTCCCCTTGTTTGAGCTCTCAGGGTGAGGAATTGAGATGGAGGGCTCCCAGGGTTGAGGGATCTCTGGACAATAGGGTATGATCCCTATCTGTCACCCATAGGGTCATAGCTGTTGCTCCCCTATCTTGGTCTAGCAGAGTATACCCCAATTGGCATCATACCCACAAGTTGGGCTTGTTGGGATTACCACTCCCCGTCTACCCAGTGAGTTGAGAGAGTGCTTGGAGGTGTGTCACCCAAGCTGATTATGATGCAGGCGTTCTACCACATGACTCTTTAGGGTCATTATTGGGAAGATTAGTGGGCAATAAGATGGATGTGATATTGCGTTGATCGACATAGGGTGGAAGGTGTGCTCCCCTATGCAATAACTCCTATTGCTCGATATGGGGTGGAAGATGTTTGCTCCCCCATGAGTTTCTGGGTTGAGATGTGCTCCTCGATGTGGTTTTAGGTTGAGATGTGCTCCCTGATATTGTTTCGGTTGAGATGTGCTCTACGATGTTATCGAGAGTGGTAGCTGTTAGCTTTGCTACTAAGAGAAAGAAGATGTGCTACTCTAGTCGAAATGCAAGATGCAGCCTTGGAGGTGGAATCCAATATCATGGCTGCAGAAAAACTCAAAGGACATGCTGATAGAAGGAGGCAGAGAGGTGAGCCTTCTTCTTCTTCTTCATCTTCAGAACCTAAGATAGAAAAAATGACTAAGATTATAGAGTCATTGGCTGCCGAGATATCCAAACTAAAGATTAAACAGAGTTCTGGGAAGGCAAGGTTGCCTAATACATTTGCTCCTAGAAATCCCAATCCATTCAGAAGAGCAAATGAACAATTGCAAATCATTCAGAGGGGTAAAGAGGCCAGTGAAGAACAAAGGGTTAAGGCTCCTTTCCAGAACGTAGTCATGGACGAGGAACAATTTGTTGAAGAGGATGAGATTCACTATATGGAAGACAAGAGCAGTGCTGCCTTTTTGACACTAGCTTCCTACGAAGAATCATTACTCAGGGACTAGACCAGTCAAGAGTGGGACAGAGAAGCTATTCTACAGACTGAAGACTAGCAAAGATATAACTTGAGGATGGATATTGTGGTAGTGGATGTTCCCCCTAAGTTTGGCATGCTACATTCCAGAGGGTGGATTAAGAGGTTGGGGGGGACATTACAAAATTACCTATCTTATGCCACTGTCCTAGTTTTTGGAGGAGAAAGTAGAAGACTGTACAGGGAAGCCCAGCTAGCCTATATCATTATTGATGAGAAGAATCCCACTAATCATCCCTTTTACGCTGTGGACACTGATTTTGGAGCATGTATTCTCCAAATCGAAGAATCCCATAGGGCCTCGGTGCAGCTCAAGAAACTAGTAGGCCAGGCCATGGAAGAAGAAGGGACACAGACTTGGGAGATGTTCTTTGATTGATGGAGCCTGTTCAAAGGAAACTGTAGGAGCAGGAGTGGTGCTAGTGTCTCCAAAACAAGAAAGCACACATCTGTCTTTTAAACTAACTTTTCAGGTCACCAACAATATAGGAGAATATGAGGCTTTGATATTGGGCTTAAACACTACCAAAGACATGGGAATCAGAGGCATAAAGGTGTTTGGAGTTGCTGATCTCATTATTCAGCAGGTGAACAAAACGTTCCAAGCAAGGCACCCAAGGCGGAAAGCATATAGAGATGAGGTATGGAGACTCAAAGATGCTTTGGATAGTTTTTGTATCTCATATATCCCTAGAGTAAAAAATCAACTTGCCTATTCCCTTGTTGTGTCTGCTAGCATGTTCATCCCTCCCATGCCCCCTAAATTGGTTTATGAAGTCCAGATAAAATATAGACCATCCTTGCCTGATAATGTCCAGCACTGGAAAGTCTTTAAGGATGACGATGAAGTAAATAGGTTTTTGCAAGTCATTGATGAATTCTCTGAAATGCAAATTGATCAAGAGAATGAAACCTTGGATGAATGTCCCCAGCCCCAACTAAGGAACAGAGTTGGCCAAGACAGTGTTGTATAGTTGCCTAGCAATCATATATCTAAAGGGCTAGTGCCTCTAGAGAAGCTGTTTCACCATAACGATGTGCCTCATAAGGCTGCCCAAAAGGAAAATCAATCTGTTATCCATAGGCATAACATAGGGAGTCTAGATCATCCAAAGTATATAAATCTGTCCACCCATTTGTCTGCTGCCCAAAGTTTCGAGCACTGCACCTTGATGAAGCAATTCACTGATGTCTTTGCCTGGGAATACAGTGAATTTAAAACTTATGACAAAAAGATCATCCAGCATAAGATCCCGTTGGAGAAAGACACCATTCCTTTCAAATAGAAGATGAGACCCATAAATCCTTTGCTCCTCCCTCTGATTGAAAAAAAAAATCAAGAAGTTGTTGGCTACCAAAATCATAGTTCCTCTAAGGTATTCAAAATGGGTAGCCAACTTGGTAGTGGTGAGGAAGAAAAGTGGAGAAATCAGGCCGTGCGTTGATTTCAGGAACCTAAACAAATGTTCCAGAAAGGACAACTATCCCCTGCCAAAGATGGAGCATTTGTTGCAGAAGGTCTCAGGAGCTAAAGTTATGTCTTTCTTGGATGGATTTTCTAGGTATAACCAAGTCGCTATACATCCAGATGACCAGGAAAAGACTGCTTTCACCACTTCTTGGGGCACTTTTATGTACTCTAAGATGCCCTTTGGGCTGATGGATGCTGGGGCTACCTTTCAGAGAGCCAAGGATATAGCGTTTGTGGGAGAGAAGGATAAATTTGTCCTTGTCTACTTGGATGATATAACAGTGTACTCCAACAGCCATCAAGATCATTTGCAACATTTGAAGAAAGTGTTTCTGAAGTGTAGAAGGTTTGGGATATCAGTGAATCCTAAGAAGTAACAATTTGCTTTAAAAGAGGGCAAGCTTTTAGGACACATTGCTTCTACTGCAGGTGTCAAGATTGGCCCAGGAAGAGTGAAAGCAATACAGGCCTTGTCTGTCCCAAGATCAAAAAAGGACATCGAATCCTTTCTGGGCAAAATAAATTTTGTAAGGAGGTTTATTCCTAATTTTGCAAAATTGGTAAAACACATCACCTCCATGCTAAAAAAGGGATCAGAGATCAAATGGACTAATGGAACAAGATCTTTTGAAGCCATCAAGAGAGCTATTATGGAAGCTCCCACTTTGATCAACCCAGACTACAGCAAGGAGTTCCATATCTTCTCCTATGCTTCCGGTGACACCCTTGCAGCAGTCTTATTGCAGAAAGATGATGAGGGTTCATAGCATCTAGTGGCATTTTTCAGCAAAACCTTAAGGGATGCTGAACTAAGGTATGATATTATCGAAAAACAGGCCTATGCCCTTATCAAATCTTTTAAAGCTTTCCGAATTTACATTCTGCACTCTAAGGTAATTGCATATGTGCCCTTTGCTTCAGTAAAAGATGTCCTAGCGCAACCAGATGTTGACGGAAGGAGGGCTAAACGGATTGCAAAGCTTATTGAATTCAACATAGAATTGAAGCCTGCCAAGCTTGTCAGAGGTCAGGGCCTTGCTAAGCTGATGGCTGAAGAAAATTGCAGGATACTGGACATGAATTGGATAAACGCAAACACAGGTGACAGACAGACAGAAGAAGCAACAGTAGGACATGACCAGTTGTTGGCTGAAAATCTAGCTTCTTGTGAATGGTATTCTACAATAGCTCAATTTTTGCTAAAGTTAGAAGTTCCTCCAGGTCTTAGTTCAAGCCAAGCTAGGACTATTAAGCTCAGGGCAGCCAAGTTCTATATTCATGAAAACTTGTTGTATTGGAAGGATCCATCTGGAATCCTTTTAAGATGTCTGGACAAAGAGCAATCTGTGGAGGTCATGCATCAGTTTCATTCTAGCATTTGTGGAGGACATCACTATTGGAAAACCATAGCCCACAAGATCCTCAGAGCTGGGTATTATTGGCCCACTCATTTTCTGATGTCTTTTCATTGGTGAAATCCTGTGACAAATGCCAGAGGTTTGAAGGAAAACAGCGGTTGAAGTCCTTACCCTTGAAGCCAATACATGCCAGTGGCCCTTTCTAGCAGTGGGGCTTGGATTTCATAGGGGAAATTAATCCACATTCCAGTGGCCAACACAGATGGATCTTAGTAGCCACTGACTACTTCACTAAATGGATTGAGGCCATCCCTACTAGGAAAGCTGATCACCATGTGGTCATGAAGTTCTTGACAGAAAACATTTTCACCAGGTTTGGCTGTCCACACAAATTGGTTACAGACAATGCAACAACCTTTAGGGCAAAAGAGTTGGTAGACATGTGTGACTCAATGGGCATTAAGCTAGTGCATTCCACCTCATATTACCCTCAAGGTAATGGTCTGGCAAAATCATTCAACAAGAGCCTGATAAGGATAATCAAAGAGTTGCTGGAGGACAACAAAAGGAACTGGGATTCCAAGCTGAAGTTTGCATTGTGGGCTGATAGGGTGACCACTAAGAAATCCACAGGGAATTCTCTGTTCAAGTTGGTGCATGTCACTGAGGCTGTATTCACAATTCAGCTGACCCTCCCTGTGGCCAAGTTCTTGCAGGAAGAGCAGAATGAGGAAAGTGACATGGCAAAGAGAATTAGCGACTTAGCTGAAGTACATCAGATTAGAGATCAGTTGATTGAAAAAGCTGCAGCACATCAAAAGAGAATCAAGGAAGCCTTTGACAGAAAGGCAAAGATGGACAATTTTCAAGTTGGAGACTTGGTGCTTAAATGGGATACACTGAAGGAAAAGAAAGACAATCATGGGAAGTTCGATGCTCTGTGGACTAAACCTTTTGTCATTGCTTAGATCCAAGGGAACAACACTTTCATGCTGCAAAGCATGGAAGGAGAGACAGTTTTTGATGGCCCAGTTAATGGGCCGTTTTTGAAGATTTATGTTGTTTAAGGCCTTTATGCCTCAACATTGTAAATATGTTCTTTTTAGAAGTTTTAGTGTAGAATTAATTAGACTCCATGCCCAATGGAACACTAGGAAATATTGCTGATCTTGTTTTTATATGAAAGGCAGTGGTCTACGGTTCTTGAAACCTCACAGGGAGGCTTTCATCCCCAGAAGGAGCCAGTGTTAGCTTTGTTATGCAGTGCTGACTATCTAAGGTCAGAAAGAGGTATGGTCTGTTTGGTTGTGTCTGAAGGAGGGGGGCTTACATTGGTCACTTTCCCTTTTCCTTACCCCTCTCACCTCTAAACCCTTCCCATTCGCTGAATAAGCCTTCTAAAACCGACAAAGTCCCTTTTAGCCCTGCTCTAAGTGCAAAGTCAAAATAACCATAAAACCATACCCATATGCCCTCGGGCGCTCATAAAATCCTCATTGCATTCCCGCCGTTGATCTTCCCCAACGGTCCAACGGCTCCTATTGCACTCAATAAAGGCGACCCGCTCTACCACTCTCCAGCGTCAGATCATCTCCGCTGAGATCTGACGATCTTCGCTCTCATCGCGCCGACAATTTGATCGAGCAATAACGCGTGATGAGAGCGGTTTTTCTCTCTCATCCGCTGCTATGTGTCGATCACTGAGTGGAATCACTCGACCTCGGGCATTTACCGCTTAACGCCCGAAAGCGGTGCAATGAAAACCTTTACTGCCCGACCAAACCACCCCGCCCATTAAACGTCCGTGCAGTTTCGTCACCCGATGATCATCCGGTCCGTCCTCTGAAGATCCAACAGCTCCAACTCACCCTGCTCTCACCTTGGTTGATAACCTTCGTCGAAGCCATCTCCACCGTTTATTTCCCCAATCCGACGGTCATCCTTCTCGCTCACCCAAATCGTCCACCTACCCATGTATTCCACGTCCTCTGACCATTCTATTGCTAGAAGGAGATGACCAGTTATGCCATCATCAGTCACAGTCAAACCCCCAATATTTAACAGAAAGCATGGCCGAAAGGAGAAAAAGACAAGCACGACTTTGTAACTGAATTTATCAGTCATGGACTCCACCGGTACGAGCGCTCCAACAATCTAAAAGGACAACACAACACCTGAATAGATCAGATTCACCCATTGAAGCAAGCAAACACGATCAGATACTCCATTAGGCTGTTAAACACAGTTGGTGGTCATTAATGACCCCTCCATACCTAAAATGGCCAAGTGCCATAGTATTGTAAACTTATAAATATCCAGAAGTAAGATGTAATCAGGGTTGGGATTTGATGTAAGCTTCAACTTTTGGAAACTGTAGACATTTTGTCACTTGCAGCGTCTCATCTTCATTTTCAGCAAATACAAGCTTCTTTTGCTATTAACTGCTCACTGTCCATTTTCCTCTGTTCTAAGCTTGTGCTTGATATGCTGTGTTCTTGATCTCTAGATGTTTAGCACTAGATAACTGTCATTTTATCTCTGTGTTAGAATTTTGAATGCATCACTGAATAGGTTGCTCAGGTTTCTTTCTATCTAATGCAGGAGAGATGTCATCCTGTCTTTGTATTAATAGATTAGATTTGCAGGTTTCTGTACTAGTTGTAGCCGACCATCACATGGTCTTGTGCATCTGCTGGTGTGGTTAGTATTCTCCATATTCACCTAATATCTAAACTGTGAGCATTGGTGGTCTAAAGCCTTGTAGTTTGAGGGTGTTCATGCATGGTTGGAGTGAAACAAAGTGGAAGTGGTTATCTGGCTTGAACCAAACCATCATTCCTTCCATTAACCCTGCAACAATAGTTGAATTTATATGTTAGCAGGCATCTCCGAGCTACAACCTAGGAGAGTTTCTTGGAATCCTAACAGTAGCTAATGCTCCTATGATTCTTCTTCTTTAGATTCGAGAATGTTTCAGTAGAGAGAGTTGAGCAAATATGGGACATGATATGATGATATGATATATATGATGATGTAATTGGAATTTTTCCTTAGCAAAGAGGGAGTGTTAATTTGGTAGCTCTGTGAAAAATTCCAACCATGCGACGATATTCCTCTTTTCGAAAGGACCAATTCTGAGTACTGAAGCACTCGATTTGGACAAGGGAAAGTGTATTTTTGAACAAAATCCCACATATGCATATTTGATCAGGTCGAGCCTAAAGCAAATTGGACACCCTTGGAAGCTTATAAATACAAGTGACCTCAACCTCATTTGGACACACTCATAACACACATCTTCTCTTTATTATTTCGTACAAATTGCAAGAATTCTTGAGTACAGGAATTCGAATGCTATTATGTAATATTCCTAGGGAATTTTACAATAAATAACAAAGCAAACATAGACATAAAACCACGAAAATCAAGCGCATGAGTCAGACCATGAAATTTCACCAAAATCTGCGCTACTGAGCCATTTTATTATAATATGAAGAGGGTACAATGAGGTGTTCAAAAGAGTGCACCTGGGCTTGCTCAAGGCAAGTTAGCTAAGCCCAAATGAATAATAAGAAGTCCCCCTCAAATATGTTGCTGCTTTATCTCTTGGCTCTCCGCTGAACTGCCTAGAAATATGCTGCTGGGTGTGAAGATTTGCTATTAGGGTCTCCTTTGGTGCTTAGAAAATTTCGGGAAATTAACCTCGGGCTCTCCACCAATAACCTAGAAAGTCTCACGAAAGAATTGGCCAAATGTTCACCTCGGAATTTCATCCCAAATTTCCCTTAGCTCCTCAAGCTGCTGGCTAACTTGGGACCCATGTTTGACCTCTCAAATCTGCCCATAAAATTTTGCTAAATTATTTTTGAGGTCCTAGTCGAAAACCCAGAAATGGTTTGTCCTAGTTTTGATGCTCCAAAAGTGACCCCAAATGCTTGGCCCTCCAGAAGCAGAAGATGCAACTTGTAGAAAATGATGTATTTTTTGCTACGTTGAAATGCTGGAAAAGGCCCCAAAACACTTCCTCGGTCTCCACCTCAAGTTTTAGGCCCAAACTCCATTCACTCCTCGACTTCCAAGTGTGTCACCTCCAAGCATTGCGCAGTCCCTGCGCTGCTACTAGTGTCTCCTCCACACAAACTCACACCCCCACTGCTAGAACAATCATAAAAGGACAAAACTCCCTCCTTGGGCTAGCACTCGAAATCCACCGAAAATTCTGAGGTCCTAGTCAAAAACCCAGAAATGGTTTGTCTTAGTTTTGATGCTCCAAAAGTGACCCCAAATGCTTGGCCCTCCTCCACAAGCAGAAGATGCAACCTGTAGCAAATGTTGTGTTTGCTGCTTCGTCGAAATGCTAGAAAAGGCCCCAAAACACTTCCCCAATCTCCACCTCAAGTTTTAGGCCCAAAATCCCTTCACTCCTCGACTCCCAAGTGTGTCACCTCCAAGTACTACGCAGTCCTTACGCTGCTGATAGTGTCTCCTCCACACCAACTTGCATTTCCACTGCTGGAACAATCGAAAAAGGATGGAACTCCCTTCTTGGGTTGGCACTCGAAGTCCACCAAAGCAAGGGTTGAGATCTCTGCTCGGAGACACTCATGTGCTAAAAAACATTTGCAGACTTGGTTTCCGCTCAAGTGTGCTATGTCAAAGAAAAGTTTCTAAATAGATGAATGAGTGACCAAAATGAGTGCCTCTTCCTCTATTTATCAAAGAGCCTCCAAGATTGCCATCTGGGCCTTGCTCGACTTCCCCCCATCAAGTTCACTCCAATGAGAGTGTGTTACCCATGTGGGCTACAATTTTCTATGAGTGGCCCCCACATACCACTAGTGGCTCGATTTTCTCCTCCATCCTTTAATGTTTGGGCTCACATTTGATCAAAAATACATGTGGGGCTTCTAAACCCACACTTCCTAAGTGCTAATGTGAATTAATTCAAATCTGGAAAAGAATTGATATTTCCCTTAGCAATGTTGCTAAGTGGGAATATCACAGTCCTCCCCACCAAAAATTGTTTGTTTTCAAGCAATGCCTCAGTAAGCATCCTCTCTAGCTGTTGCTCCTCACTGTCATTGCAAAATGAGCGAAGGTCCCAAATGTGTCACTGAATCGTCCCTGACGTCTACACTGTCTTGACATGAAAGAATCCTTCAATACCAGGATCTTAGGCCATCTTGTCCAATGTGGAGCTCCCCTTTCTCCACTCACTATCCTGCCCGTTGCAAGTACTAGAAGTCCCCTGCTCCCTAAGTGACTTGCTAAATCTCAGTGGAAGATCTGCATCATCTCCCCTTGTAGTATCTAGCTCATCCCTAAAGGTTATTGAGTTGTGATGCCCCGATTCCCTAGTCCCAGAGTGGTGCCACCATACTGACGCTGCGCTACTCTGACTATGACATACTCCCCATCGTGCGCGGACTATATCCTCCCCTCTTGAGGCCTAGTGGTGAAAAATTTGTGAGACCCAAGCTCATCCTGCTCGAGCATCTCCATGATGCCAATATCAACCCCGCCACTACCTATCTCAACCCTGAGCCATAGAGGAAAAGTCTGTCTCACCATGCAGTGGAGGTCTTAGTGATCCCCCATGTGTCAAACCCAAAGTGAATTGCATCATCCTCTGCCATGACCTTGCTTATCACAAAGTGGAGTGATCCGCTTGCCAACTGGATCCTTGGATCCCCCAAACATACGAGGAGCTCATAACTCCCACTCCTCACAGTGATGTCACTGCATAACATTGTTACCTACTAGAACCCATCTAGCCCTCATCTTTGACCCCTGTATATATCCCTTGGGTGGGCCCCAAGTATCAGGAGTATGTCTCACGCATGTGAACCTACCCTGCTCCTGCCAGACCATGCAGTGAAATTCGTTATCCCAATACCTGATGATACACCTGGACACTGCTCAGAATCTGGGTACCCTCCTGTAGATGAAGTCTACCATCGACCATCCCTCAAGTGTGAGCCCATGGGTGGAACATATGCTACCTCGGTCATCAATCACGCCATCCCTAAGCCTATATCTGATAGCTTGTGGACCTACCAAGTGTCTCAACTGGAGAGTCTCCTCCCGACTCATGACATGGGGTGTCTCATCCAACTATCTAGGGTAAGCCTCCCATGTCCCGCTACTTGAATGGAGAGTGTGAAGGGGAAACAACCAAACACTTTGTGATTGTAAGCAACACTGGAGGATGATGGGCGGGTATGTCCCAAAGGGTATGATCAAAAGTCTACCGGAATGCTCAAGAGTGATCCTACGAACGACACTCTCTCCGCCTCAGATCTGCTGATAACTCCATTGAAGCCCTATCTCCGCTAAACACAATGTGCCCAAATATTCCTAGGGAATTTGACAGTAAATAACAAAGCAAACATAGACATAAAACCATAAAAATCAAACGCACGAGTCAGACCATGAAATTTCACCAAAATTTGCGTTGCTGAGCCATTTTATTATACTATGAAGAGGGTACAATGAGGTGCTCGAAAGAGTGCACTTGGGCTTGCTCAAGGCAAGTTATCTAAGCCCAAATGAATAATAAGAAGTCCCCCTCAAATATGTTGTTGCTCTATCTCCTGGCTCTCTGCTGAACCGCCCAGAAATACGCTGCTGGGTGTGAAGATTTGTTGTTAGGGTCTCCTCTGGTGCTCAGAAAATTCCGGGAAATTAGCCCCGGGCTCTCCACCAATAACCTAGAAAGATCCACGAAGGAATTGGCCAAATGTTGACCTCAGAATTTCAGCCCAAATTTCCCTTACCTTCTCTAACTGCTGGCTGACTTGGGACCCCTATTTGACCTCTCAAATCTGCCTAGAAAATTCTGCGAAATTATTTCTGAGGACCTTGTCAAAAACCTAGAAAAACCCAAAAAGGGTTTGTCCTAGTTTTGATGCTCCAAAAGTGACCCCAAATGCTTGGCCCTCCGCAAAAGATGCAACCTGTAGAAAAGTTGTGTTCGCTGCTCCGCCAAAATGCTGGAAAAGGCCCCAAAACACCTCCCCAATCTCCACCTCAAGTTTTAGGCCCAAAATCCCAAGTGTGTCATCTCCAAGTACTGTGCAGTGTTGGAATTTCTAAGTCTGCCAGTTAGAAACCCTCCATGCACTTTACTGATTTATTCCTACCGACTTGTTCCATTACTTAACAAGTTATTTACAATGTAAATACTGAAAATAAACACTAGTGCATGCTCAACATATTATAGATCATCAACTGAAGGAAATAGAAACAAGCACACAAAATGACACCGTTATTTTTGGATCAATGTCCCTAGAAAAACCCAATGCGGGAAAACCGGTGTAGCTATCTGAGGGTTTTCTTATTAAGCAATTTCAGAGTACAATCTGGGTGCCAAATCCGACTTACCCAACAAAGAATGCCCTTGGTAGTAGTACCTCTCAATCTGAGACAAATATCCCGGTTGAAACCCCAGATAAACCCTTCGGCAGTTCCTCAGCTCCAATCTGCCCCAGAAACCCCAGTGTCTGCCTTTTTGGACTACGTCAACCTCTCTTTGCCTAGCGCTGGCCCTGCGTCACCCTGAATGGGCCTGCATCAGCCTCAGGAGGCCCTACGTTAGCCTTCTGGCCCTCTGCGTCAACAACACTGGCCTCTCTGAAGCACTGCGCAGCTCCTGGTTCCTCTGCCTGGCCTTGCGTGAGCCCTGGCTGCTACTAGGTCAACCCTCCTGGCTCCTGCGCTGATCTCCTGGCACTATCTCTGCCTTTTGTCTCTTTATACTCACTGCCCCTCAGCTGCAACTCCGATCACTGATTCTATCTCTCTTAGCAAACCCCGCTCTAGAGAATAGAATGACTGATCATTTGGTGTGCTCTCCAAGTGACCCTCAAGCATCCTCTTATACTTTTCTCGTTGACATATTAACCACCGAGATTAAGTCCCTAATCAATGGCTAAGATTAGATCTGGCGTGATCCATGTCATTTTGACCATTCTAACACAATTTTATATTAATGCACATTAATATTTTAATTTCCCTAAGTTTAGACTTAGGGACTCCATTAAAATTATTAATTATTTTAATATCTCCTAAACTGTTTAGAATCTATCCAAACCCTTTCTGTGTATTGGAGATCTCATGTGCCCCAACCTCTCCACCAAATTTCATGGCTAGAGCACATCTGATGCTACCACAAATCGACAATCCCTCTTAGTGAGGATTGTGCTCTAGCAATACTCCTCACTGAGTATTACTCTGATCATCCGGCATTGGTCCCTATGCTGATGCTAGGCTTGCTGCCCACCATCCTCTGCAGCTGTATCCTGTACTGTTGCCATGGTTTTGCCACTGCCACTGCTGCATCTGTACGACAGCTCCCTCTGCATCTATGTTGCTGCCCATGGCTTTGCCACTGCCTATGTCACACGGTTCGAGTTCGAGTTCGAGTTCGACAATAATTAAGTTCGATTCGAATTCGAATTTTTCGATCAGGTTCGAATGAGGTTCGGCATTAGGTTCGACTATACATATTTTTCAATATATATATATATATATCTATATATGACAAATAATAGAAAATCCAAAATCGATCCATAAACACATGAATACAAATTCTTATTAGCAAACATACATGAATAATGTAATCAATTCTAACATCTAGTTAAATGTAAACATACACAATAGTAGTTTGCAAAAAGAAATGACATAATTTTTCAGTCTTCAAAATTTAAAATGAATGTCAAATACTAGTAATCTTTTAAAAAATCACATAAAAAACATGATCAAAATTTAAACATACACATCATTGTAGGACATCTTCAAATTTGAAAAATTTAAATATCATCAAAGTCATCAACACATGGAATTCCATCATTTGGCTCATCTAGTGAGTCATCATCAATGCTAATATAATAAGGAAGTCATAAAGACCATTGCCAAATAGTTATAATCCATAAAATTGTTCTAGGAAATTCAAAAAACATAGATAATCTATACTTATGGCCTACTAGACTCTAGTATGATCAAAACGATCTCAATCATCATGTGCATATGGCATAGTAAAGGCACTAGAATGCTGATCATCAAAGTCATCAATAGATGGAATTCCAACATTTGGATCATCTAGTGAGTCACCATTAGTGCTACTATCATCTTCTTCTGGCTCTAAATCAGCATCAAACCATGGGTCGGAGGAACTAGATGCATCTTTGGCCACACTACTCAAGGCCAACTTCAAATTACTGCGAACATAAACAAGGTCTTCCAACCTTGTAGACAATAATTTGTTTCTTTTCTTGGATTGGATATGGTTAAAGCTACTCCAGTTCCTTTCACAAGCAGAGGCACTTGATCCCTGGCTCAAAATACGAACTGCAAAACGTTGCAATTCAGGAGTCTCTGATCCATAAAACTGCCACCATTTCCCTGGAGGAATATTGGGCCTATCTTGTACTGCACTAGACCTTGCAAATATTCCCTCTTCCAACCTGTATGCTCAGAGCTTCTCTCTAATTCTACTGCATTCTTCTAGATCAGGGACCAACCGTTCAACTGCATCATAAAGGCCATTCATGACTTTTGCATCATTTGTTCTTTTATCCTAAAGAGTCTAGGATCCAAATAACAAGCTGCTGCATGTAAAGGACTATGCAACATCTTCCATCTTTCATCAATCATCTCCCATATTGCAATGTACTCATTTTCCTCATTATTAAAAGATTTTGCAATGGCTTTTTAGCACGATCCATGCCCTCATAAGCAAATCCCATGGAAGGGGTATCACTATCAACCATGCGAAGCATATCAACAATTGGTTCACATACTTTTAAGACCTTCTGAGCATTGTCCCAAAAAGCATTCCCTAAAATCACCTGTTCCAACTCCTTTCCTTTAGCTTCCTTTGAAAGATGAGACTTTTTCCACTCATTGTTGCAAAAAACACCCCTTATACTCCCTTTTTCTTCAACTAGCCTTTTGATAGTAATATAATATGTGGCAAACCTGGTGTCACAAGGCCTGAGCAACTCTCTAGATGCATTATTCCTGTACAAGTTCAATGTGAGTTGATGGTTAAATATGAAGTGAGAAATTTGTTTCCCCGTTCGAACTGTCTCGTTAATCCATGGAAACTTTGCCAAGTCATGTAACAATAAGTCAAGACAATGGGTAGCACAAGGTGTCCAATATATTTTTCTGTATTTATCCATGACCATTTTTCCTGCTCCAACACAATTTGAAGCACTATCAGTTATAACCTGGACCACATTTTCTTCTCCAACCTCAAGAATAGCTTCCTCTAAAATCTTGAAAATAAATTCAGAGGTCTTCTTGTTCCCTGATGCATCAACTACTTTCAAAAAAAGTACCCCTTTAGGGCAAGAAACCAACACATTAATAAGAGCTCTATGATTCATATCTGACCAGCCATCTGATAAAATTGTGCACCCTGTTTCCTTCCAAGAGTCTTTGATCTTCTGCAAATTGTTTGTAACTCTTTCTTTTGACTTCTTCAAAATAGTGGTCCTTAAGGTCTCAGAACTAGGAAGGAGATATCCTTTACCAAAACCTGCCATCATCTTACATGCGTTGATGAAGTAAGGGCTTCTTGCAAGATTAAATGGAATTGCACATTCAAAAAACATATCACCTACAACATCATCAACTTCTTGTTTTTGCATGGGCTTCCAAAGAGTATTTAATGTAGCTGTCCCACTTGATTTACTGATCTTTGACTCAGATGAACTCCCAACACCAACTGTGCATGAAGAAAGTGCAGATAATGAATTGTAATTCATTGCAATTTCTGTTTGAACACGTTGTCTTTTGTTTTCATTCACTTTCTTAGCCTTTTGTATATTGTCATAATCTTTCTGAAGTGTCTCCTTGAGCTTTGCAGACACATTCTTGCAGCCTTCAACGCCACCTCCTTTGCCATTAGTGACAGAAAGTAAGTGGTCCATGACTCTAGTTAAAGATCCAAAAAATTCATTATTACATAACTTGCATTTCAAATGCCTCCCATGAGGCCCATCCAATTTCTCCACATATTTCCATCCTTCTGCCGTTGACTTTGGAGGTGCCATGACAAATATGTCTGCATTTTTGTTGGCAATGGCATATTAAAATTCGAATTTAAATAAATGATAAAATAGTGAAATTCAATTTTCAAATACAAATAAAACTTGATATTTTGATGAGCATTCAAATCATGCTTAACTTGTTCAAATTTCAGTTTTCCAATTTCTTCAATTATTTCAAATTTAAATAACAGTAATTATCACTTCCTATTGTGCCTATACCATGTGTATTTAATGAATTTGAGGAGAAATAAATTGGTAGCAAGCTTTATTGGATTTCCATTAAAAAGTCAAAGCAGCCCAAACAACTGCAAAATGATATAAAGTGGCATGTAAGGCTGAATTGCTGCCATGAGTACAAGAATTGGGGGGGAGTTTGCCTAATAAGGCTATGACCATTGATTTTTAAATTACAGCACTGGGTGTTGTAATTTGTAGTTATCCTTCTGATGCAAACTATTTTCAGTTTCTAATATTAAGGTTTATTCACTTAATCTCTTCTCAAGCTGGCATCTCTGTTTTTGAATGTTGGTTATACATGAGCACCTATTCAGATTCCACTGTGCTGTTAATTTTCACAAGCTCATCACTTCAAATGTTGATAACTAAAACAGTTAAAGCAATAAATTTGAAATTACTTGACATAAGCATCGATATGAGTCAAAAGAAGCTCTCCACAATGGTCTGGCTGTAGAAAAACATACTTCTTAAGCCTGTTTAGAGTCTAAACTTTATATTCTATCCAATAATACCAGGAGATAATAGTGGAGTGTCTTGGAGATACATACTTGGAGATAATAGTGGAATGACTTTATTACCATCTGAACTTGTAAATTGTAATAGTCAGAACTCTTTTTCAAGGTAACCATATTGTGAATCAGCAATAGTTATGTGAGTCACCTACAATTAATTGAATGTTTTGCACAGATGGATTGAGATGTCTAAAATGTATACCATTCAAGAGGCCATTATAGTCAGTGCCATGCATCCAAGTCAAGTTTATAACTTCTATCAACAAGACTTTTTAAGCATTTGATGTTGGATTATCTGTAAAGTGTCATGTTTTTCAGTCAAGTGTATACTCTTCATTATAAGGTTAATCTGTGAAAGAAAGTGCAGTAACCAAGTATTGAGAACTCTGGCAGACCATCAACAGATAATTGATAATTGGCTCTATGGTGAATCATGGAATTTTGAGTCCAACCACATTGCTTTAAAAAACATTCTATTACCATGATAGGAAAATAAAAAACTTAGGTCAAACCAGAACTGCCATGTTTTGCTAGAATAGGAATGTGGATTCACTGGAGATTCCGGACAAAGTTGAATAATTCTGAAGAAAATTGGAAAAGCTGGAATGTGCCAACAAAGAAAAAGAAGAGAACTAACAAACCATCAAAAACTGGTTAAAGAGACTGGAATGATTGGAGTGCAGGAAGTACATGGTCCTTGGAGAACTCTACCACAGGCCACTCATTATCAAAGAGGAGAAGTACAAAGTAGCCCTGATGGCGAACCCTCCCTGCATAATATGTGTCCCTCGATCTGCACTATCAGCTGACATATTTCAGGAATCTAGTACTTGGTATAAATTATAAATTATAATCCATAATTTACATCCAGTGTATGGTATAATTACTATAATCCATTCTATTGGTGTAGTCCGTAACCCATTCTTCTGGGCATTTTTTTATGCAAGACAATGAAAGTCTAGTTATTAGATGAAATTCACTGCTTATCTGTTCTAATAGTATTTACCATTTAAAAGTCATATGGTTCAATTTGTCGAGGAACCCTGAGGATACTGATGGGAGATCTGGACAGAACCCTTATTCTGAGAATCCCAACAGAGTTTGTAGATATTTACTTTTTGCTCTATATGGACCACGTTAATATAAATATCTCTTAGTTTCCCAGCAAAATACAATAAATACCAAGTTTTGCAAATTAAGCTTGCGATGACTAAATTTCCACTGTGGATTACTATGCAATTCTTGCAAGTCCAGAAAGTGGAGCTGAATGTGGCATGTCTGCAGTCATACATCTATGATCTATCTATCTTAGCCTTGAATTTGACAATGCAGACACAAAGATGAACATCAAATTCTTGAAGCTAACAATCTCAACTTTTTTGCAATGCTGAAATGCTGCAAAAAAGTATTCCTGGAAGAATTTGAAAGACCACTGGGGAGTCCATGGAGATAGTGGCCTCTCTACTAACAAAATATGTATGTTGTCTCAGCTTTCCCCTCCCTCTATATGCTGTGAGCCTGTGTGCAGTCTCTTGCCTATTACTTATTTAGGACGGTGCACTAGTGACTCAGTGAGGACTTACCCAAATAAAGGAGAAGCACTTGAGGCTTTAATTAGCCATTTTTGCAACTGCCTTTTCCTTCAGCTTATCAAAAATGAGGCTGGGTGCATGAATTAGCATATCTGTGAGACATAGTTAAGTGTGATTTACAGCAAGTGGTTGAACCAAGAATGTGGCAGCTTGTAACCGCATAGAGCTATGTAATTCTTCCTAGTCTATAACCCTGAGTGAATAAAATTAATGGAGGAATATTAGAATGAAAAACTAAACAAAAGAGAAGTTAATGGGACAATCCCATAATCCATTAACGTAATACAAGTTTCTGAAGAGCATTCCCATAATCCATTAACGTAATAAAAACCCATGGATAAACATTTTATAAATTGAAAATAAATTGCAAAGGCAAGAAAACGCATTGAGGAGCATACAAAATCTGATGATACTTCGAGTTCGGGTGCTGCGTGCAGCGTTGGTGGTCTGCGTGCAGTGTCGTGCCATTGCTCAAGAGTCAAAGCCCCAAGTGGCAAGCCTTGGCCGAGCTCACAGTCACACTGCGTCACGTGTGCCCAAAGTTCAAATGTCTACAAACTCATGACTCACGACTCACTACAAACAAATGCTCAACAATCAACCCGACAGTGTGTGCCAAAACCATAGCCCGCGACTGTTTATAAAGAATTATTTGGCGGGAACTTGGAAGAACTGCTAAAAAGTGGTATGCAGCCCACTGTTTTTCTTCTAAAACCGTCCACAAAACCGTCCACAAAATCGTCGAACCTTAAAAATTCGTTCAAGTACGTGATTCGGTTCGTTTATGTCCGATTAAGTTCGATTAGGTTCGACAGGTTCAATAAGGTTCGAATTCGGCTTGAGGTTCAGCTTGAAGTTCGACTTTCAGGTTCGC
This sequence comes from Pinus taeda, assembly GCA_000404065.3. Taxonomy (NCBI): domain Eukaryota; kingdom Viridiplantae; phylum Streptophyta; class Pinopsida; order Pinales; family Pinaceae; genus Pinus; species Pinus taeda. The sequence goes on from APFE031485269.1 coordinate 327,929, forward strand.
CGAACCCAAACGAACCTCAAATTTTTTTTACAGGTTCGGTGAATTTCGAACCTGAAGCTTCAGGTTTGCCGAACCCTGTGACTTAGGCCACTGCCACTGCTGCATCTGCACTACATCTCCTCCCATCATGCTGCCACTGCTGCATTGCAACTCAGTTACTGAGAAGTAAGTAACTATTCTCCCAACTCTGACCTCTTTGTTAGGCTAGAGATGCCCGCTAATGCTGAAGCTCCATTTGTCGCTGACAAGTGCTCCCTCTCTGACCTCTGCGCTGTTGCAACCACTGCCTGCATCTCGCACCGTTGCACACCTCTCTGTGCCATCTTGCACTGGTGCAACACTCTTGTGCCTTTCGCACTACTGCTGCAGCCTGCTAGCCTTGCGTTGTCCTAGGAATCTTGCACTATAGCTCTCTCTGCTACTCCATCCGCCTCCATGTCTAACCACATCAGCGAGTCCTGCTATTCCTTTTCGGGGTTCTCGTAGCAAGGTCTAATCCAAGAGGCTGGGTACCTCGAGGATCTTGGCCCTCATTGCCTGTAGTCCGCCTGACTACAACTCAATGTCTCCCCACTTCCTCTCAAGTGGTGTGTGTGCACTCTTGGCACAGTCATCGTCTGTCTCCACTTCCTTCTCTGCCCTTGCTGGTGCTGCCTTGGTCTCGAAAGACTCTCCCTTACTCTTCTTCCTTGGACACTAGGTCGAATAATGACCTAGCTCCCCACAGTGGAAGCACTTGATCTTGGAGAGATCCTTCTTCTTCCGCTTTTCTTGCTTTCCCTCAGATGCTAGGGCAACATCTTCCTCCTCTTCCTTTTTGACTTTGATCCCCTTATTACTGCTTCCCACCTTTGTCTGTCGTCTGATCTCTTCTTGGCGAAGAGCCGCTCACATCTCATCCCAAGGTGGAAGTGTCCCTCTGCCCAATGTACTTTGGACAAATGCCTCCCAATCTTTTGAGACTGCATATAGGGTTGTCCTCACCATCAATTCCTGATCGGCGTGGCTTCTATGGCAGTCAACTGATCTCGGATCTCATTTAGTCGTCTGAGGAAGGTGTCAATTGGTTCTCCCTTCTTCATCTGATATGACCTCAGTTGATTCTCTGGTAACATCCTTCTCTACACAGAAGTATGTTGGTACATTTGTTTAAGGCCTCCCACATCTCATTTTCTGTTTCCTTCTCGGCAATGTGTGGTACTACATGGTCCTTGACCTCGTCAAGGATGATGCTCTTGGCCCTCGCCATTGCCTTCTCATACTTGTCGTTCTCAGCTGGGTCCACTGGGATAGTTATTGTCTTCAAGGTGAAGTGCTTGACACGATTTCTCTCAAGTACGGATAAGATTTTGGCCTTCTAGACTGCGAAGTTTGATGCTTTGTCCAGTCTGTCCTGGTCTCTTACTCTGTGTAGTGCCATGATGCTCTTCTACTACCCTCCTGGAAGTTCTCGATGTGACTCCCTCCGAGTCTCGATTTCACTCCTGGAAATGTTTCTACCAATGTCGAGATGCCCCCTACTCTGATTGTCTGTGCAACTGCACCACTGATCTAGATTTCTCGGCTAGAAACCTTCGGTAGCAACTCCCTCCTCTTGGCCTTGCCTTGTCAGGTACTGTTCTTACTACAATACCTCACCAACTCCACTTTGCAATTTTCCCACAGCCTCCTAAACCCCAACAACCTGAAGGCAAGAGCTCCTAGGCTTTGCACAATCCCGACACCAGCAACTCGGCCTCCTCAGCCAACTGCCTCAGCCCTCCTAGCTTCTACGTGGCTCTGCGTGGGTCTCCCTTTCCCTCCCTTAACCTCTGTGCTGCCTCTTCCTGGCTCACCCTTAATGATGCAAACACTGCATGAACCTTCCCTTGTTGCTGCTCTGCTAGAAACAACTTCTGTCACTCGGGACAGTTGTTTTCTGCTGCTATTGCTCCGCTCTGCTGATGTCCTCAGTTCTCCTGTGATCTGCAACCACGCTCCGATACCATGTTGGAATTTCTAAGTCTACCAGTTAGAAACCCTCCATGCACTTTACTGATTTATTCATACCTACTTGTTCCGTTACTTAACAAGTTATTTACAATGTAAATACTGGAAAATAAACACTAGTGTATGCCCAACATATTATAGATCATCAACTAGAGGAAACAAAAAGAAGCACACAAAATGACATCGCTATTTTTGGACCAATGTCCCCGGAAAAACCCAATGCGGGAAAAGCGATGCAGCTATCTGAGGGTTTTCTTATTAAGCAATTTCATAGTACAATCTGGGTGCTAAATCCGGCTTACCCAATAGAGAATGCCCTTGGCAATAGTGCCTCTCAGTCTGAGACATATATCCCAGCTGAAACCTCGGATAAACCATCCAGCAGTTCCTCAGCTCCAATCTGCCCCAGAAACGTCTGCCTTTCTGGATTGCGTCAACCTCTCTTTGCCCAACGCTGGCCCTGCGTCACCCTGAATGGGCTTGCGTCAACCTCAGGGGGCCCTGCGTCAGTAACGTTGGCTTCTTTGAAGCACTGTGCAGCGCTTGGCTGCCTCTGCGTGGCCCTGCGTGAGCCCTGGCTGCTACTGCGTTAGCGTTCTTGGCTTCTGCGCTGATCTCCCGAAACTATCTCTACTTCTTTGCCTCTCTGTACTCACTGTCCCTCAACTGTAACTCCGATCACTGATTCTATCTCTCTTAGCAAACCCTGCTCTAGAGAATATAATGACTGATCATCTGGTGTGCTCTCCAAGTGACCCTCAAGCCTCCTCTTATACTTTTCTCGTTGACATATCAACGACCGAGATGAAGTCCCTAATCAACGGCTAAGATTAGATCTAGCTTGATCCATGTCTTTTGGACTATTATAACACAGTTTTATATTAATCCACATTAATATTTTAATTTCGCTAAGTTTAGACTTGGGGACTCCATTAAAAATATTAATTATTTTAATATCTCCTAAAATGTTTAGAATCTGTCCAAATCCTTTCTAAGTATTGGAGATCTCATGTGCCGTAACCTCTCCACCAAATTTTGTGGCTAAAGCACATTCGATGCTACCACAAATCAACATGCAGTCCCTACGTTGCTGCTAGTGTCTCCTCCACACAAACTCGCACTCCCACTGCTGGAACAATCGGAAAAGGCTGAAACTCCCTCCTTGGGCTAGCACTCGAAGTCCACCGAAGCAAGGGTTGAGGTCTCCGCTCGGAGACACTCGTGTGCTAAACAACACTTGCAGACTTGGCTTCCGCTCAAGTGTGTTATGTCAAAGACAAATTTCTATATAGATGACCAAAATGAGTGCCTCTTTCTCTATTTATCAGAGAGCCTCCAAGATTCCCATTTGGGTCCAGTGCGACTTTCCCCCATCAACTTCGCTCCAATGGGAGTGTGTTGCCCATGTGGGCTGCAATTTTCTATGAGTGGCCCCCACGTACCACTAGTGGCTCGATTTTCTCCTCCATCCTCTAATGTTTGGGCTTACATTTGATCAAAAATACATGTGGGGCCTCTAAACCCACACTTCCTAAGTGCTAATGTGAATTAATTCAAAACTGACCAAAAATTAATATTTCCCTTAGCTATGTCGCTAAGTGGGAATATCACATATTACAGGAATTCGCGTGCTATTACAGGATTCACGTGTGGTTACAAGAATTGTGTATGATTGTTGGAATTCGCTATTATTGGAATTTCTGTATGATTATAGGAATTTGCTATTACAAGAATTCATGTATGATTGCAAGAATTCGCAGTGTGATAGTAAAATATTGACTTTGACTTATTGTTGAAATTGGATTATTTTACTCTTTGCTGAACATTTTATGACAATCTAATAGAAGAAGAATTTCAAATGGTTTTCCCCATAGTGGATTTTTCCATGGTCTTTCACCAAATATGGTGTCTCTTGTTGATGTGTTGATAGTCTCGTTTGTCATTGCATTTTCTGTTCTATCTTCGATTATTATTGATGATTGGAAAGATTAATTATTGTTGAAATATTACTAATTGAAGAATTGAATTGGGCTAAAGTAATTAAAACAACATAGAGCAGTGTGAAAGTTTAACAAGCTCTAGATTCAACTTCTAGCACTTCTCCTTTGTATGACCATCAATGTTGCAATGGTTGTTAGGATCTTTGCATTGGTGTGCTATGGCTGTTGTGTTTTTATATTTTCTCCCTTTCTACTTCTTCCTGCCCTCCTTAGAAGTGTCTTGGTGCTCCTTCTGCTTCGACCAACTAGATTTCCCTTTCTTATGGCCTATATTATTTAGGTATTGTACTTGTACACAAGCTTCATCTATCAATCTAGGTTTGAACATCACTTGCTTCCACAGTTGGCTGTGTATATCCTCCAGATACTTGATGAGTAAGTCTAGGTTCTTTGGGGAGATGCCCAACATTATGGCCATCTTTCTAAATTCTGTGGTTTATTCCTATACACTCTGCCTCTGCCTTTACCTGAGGTAATGCCATCAGATCCATTGGTCTTCTACATAGCTGATAAGATTGTGACTTTAGGGTTTTGAAATCCTCCCACTTAGTCAATGGAGGATCTTCCACCATTCTCAGGGTATTCGTGTGGCTTTCTCACCAAGTCGGGGCATGGCCTTCTAATTTCAGCGTAGCAAACAAAATCTTTTGTTCTTTCTCTATATGATGAACACTAATATAAATTTCTAATTGTTGCAACTAGTGATTTAACTTTAAAGCGTCAATCTCTCCTTGATACGGCTTGATGTCAACCTTCACTTTGATTTTGAATAGGGATTGACAGTGGTTCACGACATCCAATATAGGTTGAACCTTTTCAAGGTCTTTCTTAGATTTCCTCTCTTGTTCTTCTCGATCTGCGGATTTCCCCTACAATTTGACCTCCACATTAGAAACTCTTATCTTCTTTGAATAAGCCGACCTTATTGGTCAAGACTACCATGGGGAGGCTCACATTACAGTGTATATCTGCGACTTGTGTTTCTAGCTACACAAACCTCTCCTTTGAGGGATCTTAAGGGTTATTCATAGATTCATTAGCCATGAATGGGGTTTTGTGACTATGGCTTAATTGATCTAAGTCCTCTACAACTCTCCATAATATTCCCAAAGAAACCTACTTTGATACCAATATGATCCATATGTTGTCGTGGATATTCCATTGCATAGTTTGTCAAAACAAATATGATGAAATTATACTCAAAATCTGAAATCTACACTATGAGAGTTAATTTCTCCTTAGATTTCTGAATTCATTAATTATTGTGTTCTGCTACAATAGATAAAATATGCATAAAATAAAGAACAACAAAATAATACTCACAAACCACAAGACAAGGTATAACCTAGGAAACCCTTTTGGGAGAAAACCTCGCTAGAAGGATGGTGAGGATGCTATGCTCTCTTTCTCTGAATGGAAAATGGATGCAAGTACAAAGAAGTGAGACTTGCGGCTTGTGGGCTACTCAGTTCACAAACTCTTTCTGTTTGCTCTCTACCCATCTACTCTCAGCTACTCTCCTCATCTATGGACAAAATGCATTCGAATAGAGTGAAACACCTTTTCCTCTCAGGGGCCCGATTATAACACAATGCGATAGCCTACTAATGGTTAAGTTTGATTCCTTCAACTCGAGTTACAATCATGTGTAGATTGTTACATTTTTTTCTTGGGTATTATAGTTGGGCAACATCCACAAACGATTTTTCTTTCATGGACAAAGTATGTTTACAATTGTTCGAAATTTTTTGAATGCAAGATTGTAATCCAAGCAAAACTCCAATGGAGGTAAATTTAAAACTAACAAAAAATGATAAATCTGAAATAGTAAATTAATTATTTTACTGTCAACTTGTTGGAGGATTAATTTATTTTACGACAACTAGACCAAACATAACTTTTGTAGTTGGAATGTTATTAGATTGTCCTAGGAAAACACATTGAAATGTAACAAAAAGAGTATATGTTAAAAGTATCTTACAATTTGGTGTTGTATTGGAAAGGAATGATAAATTCACGTTGAAACGTTGTTTAGATGCAGATTGGGCAGTTGATACAGATGACATGAAATCTAGAACAATTCATGCTTTTTCTCTTGGTAGTGGAGTAATTTCATTGACAAGTAAAAAGCAACCTTTAGTAGCACTTTCAACAATAGTAGTAGGATACAAATCAGCAGTTGGAGCAACTTGTGAAGTAGTATGGTTATCAAGGATTGTAAGTGACTTGAAGCTTCTACAAATGCAGCCCACAATTCTACATTGTCACAGACTCACAACCAAAGTAAAATCAAGATGATGAAGAATCTGATTTACCAACTGAAAACAAAACATGTTGAAATTCAACTTCATTATTTCAAAGAACAAGTGCAGAACAAAAAAAAATAGATTTGATTTATTGCAGGTTCCAAGATGAAGTAGTAGGCATCTTCACTAAGGTACTTAATAAAGAGAAGTTTGAAAAAATTCGAGAAATGTGAGGGGTCATGAAAAATGAAATCATCTTTAAGAGGGGGTGCTAGATATTGTAATGATGACTTTGTTTATATTGTAATAAAATCATAAATAATAAAGTTATGTATACAATTAAAAGTTAGGTGATCATTTCTTAATGAGAGTAATGGCATCTTTCAAATATTCATGACACTATCTTATGTAATTTTGAGATACACTGAAATAATAATCTCTCGCTCATTCATATTCTCTCACTTGTTTTTCGTATTTCTTTAGTTTAACCTCCAAAAGAGCAAGCACAACAAATTTGTTGTGTGATTTCCAAATAACAATGGACTATGTCCAAAGTATGTTTGGTATGAAAATATAGGTTTAAGGCTACTTTTCATAGGGAATCTATTCCCACTCAAATTGTATGTTTTAGTGATGAACGCTACAACCCACGTCATACAAACTGAGTGGATCTGTGTAGGTTACCCACTGTCACCTTGACGACCTACCCTACCTCTTTAGGCCTACTTTCTTTGGGTTTTGAGGGGGGCTTCTTAACCCGACTTTCTTTGGGTCATAAACAATATGAAATAAGGTGATGCCGCAAGTAACCTCAGTGAATGAATTGGGTTCTCAAGGAAAAATAAAATATATTAGTAGTGATGTAGGGATGTTAAGACCAGTGCCAATGTTCAAGGGAAATGGAGTCGAGGGAATGTTAAGATGAGAGGATATCAAGAAAAATGACCCTCCTTATGTTGATTTCACGGAATAATGGATTGGGGAGGAGAAACTAGAATCTAGAGAGATGTTTAGCCTCCAAGCCAATCAAAACAAATTGCAAGGATCTGCAAGGTCAATAACCGACTAGAGAGAACTCCTTATTGGAATTGCCCTCAACCCAAAGATCGGCTATGACATAAAATAATCCAAGCATTTACTAAGGAATCCCTTGAGGGTCGACCTAGCGAAGAGGCTTGATGATTACTTCACCCCTAAAAAAACCCAGATAATATTTAATTTTGTGATCTCTCCTTCCATGTGATTGTCTACCCCTCAATGAATCTATCACACTAAACATTGTTATGATATTGAATCACCGACAAATTAACCCTTAAAAATCACTGTAGAAGGAACAGAGAAAAAAAAGTCTTATTTATTGAAACATTCATAAGATAACAAAGCCAGAAAAATCCATTATCACCAAGGAAATTTTTATTAAGCTTTTAGAGAGAGGAACACTCCCGCTGTGCAACCATTTTTTGAATATGGGAAAATACCTCTCTTTATGAGGAGATTTTAATCTTTTAATTTTCTTACAGTGAAATAATATTATTTTTATGAAGAACTTAATTTACGAAGACAATATCTAATATTACAAAATAAAAATAAAGACCGACCATTGACAGTGTCCCACTTCTAAAATTGAAAAAAATGCAATGGTATGCTTTGACTATAGCCACTTCTTGCTCGGATGAGCCACAGTAGTGTTCTTAATGGCTGGCCCGATTTATGGAAGAACGGCCTACCTGGAATCGGCTAGAATATTGCCCTGCCCCTGTCTGAGCTCGAACGCTTCCGACAAAAATTAGCTGTGGCCATTCATTTCTGGACATTCAAACATCAGCTATGATTCAGGGTGGCGCAAATGGCCTACGGAAGAGTATCCTGGAAGTCTCGACCACTGGCTGGAGATGGGGCATAAACGTGTCTTGCGCGCCCACAACACGAGCTCTAGTTTGATTCATATTAGTTCCCAAACTACGACGTACATTTCTCTCACCGATCAACCGGCATTCTTTCATCATGAATCAGTGGTTGGCTGACCTGCATTTTACTTGTTCGCAGAAAAACATATCCATCACTCTGCCTTTGTGTCTCTGAATCTGCTATTGTTGCCTCTACCCGGAAACCACGTAGCCCAACTGGCTTATGCCTCCAACCCAAGATTTCTTTTTTCAACAATTCCAACTAACCAGACAGCCTTTTTTCACTGTTTCCTCACCTGGATTGACAATGCGGTTACGAATTATTAAAAACTATTTGCTACCCTTCCAGCCACGGAATTTTTTGTATATGGTACTTCATCATCGTGACTCAACTTATTAGTGTTTTTCACTGATACACATGTAAGTGCTTCTTCATCTGACATTCCGCATTTAGCATTTAGAATCCCCATATGCAACAAACAACTTCCTGCGAAATGAATGCACTTGGAAGAGAAAATTGTATTCGAGTTCCCGTCTGTGCAGAATTGCGTACTGCAGCAAGGGAGTCTTTATGTGATAGCTGATCTTCCCCACCTCCATCCAGTGGGATAATGCTGCGCTCTGCTAGTCTCAACAACTTTTTCACTAGCAATACTCGCAAATACACTATCCATGATATTTTCTGTAAATGTCAGGGAAGAGAGATGACTAGCTAAATTTGACTCTGCCAGATAACCAACAGTGCATTTATGTCCCCGTTTAGAAGCCATATCTGCTGGTGTATGACCTGCCAATTTGGGTGTTGGATTTGTCACTGCACATGGTGCTGCTAATATAACTAGTGCAATCACTGTTTCTTCTGAGGACGAGTAGCCCAATAAGAACTAAGGGCCCTTAGTTTGGTAAAGTAATCACTCATAGCAAGGAGGCCTCGAGCTGTTTGACCAGTTGTGAGGATACGTTGCATCTACTGCACAGCTTGTTGGCGGAGATTGTCTGACGCGTATGGAAAGGTCTCAAGCATCCCAAGCTTTCTAATTGCCATTGACATTTGCCCCATTTAGTTGGCGATATTTGGTGCACCCAAAGAACCTGCTGCGAGAGTGTGAATCAGAGACTGCTGTGATGACAGTTTCAAGTTAGATACTGCGAATGATTGCTGTTCTGTTAAAATCTTAATTTGTGGAGGAAGAATCTCCTGTTGAAATGGTTGTGACAGAACCATCCCCTCTTAGCTTAGGGGAATTGAGGCCTTTTAAGCGGGAATTGACTTGGGTTTGTAAAGCCAAGTTCAGTTTTTCTGTAAAGATGTTGAGTCCCTTCCTATTGCACTTATATACTTGCATTTCTGGCTTTTTTTAGGATGGGAATTTTCTTGTAATACTGTTGCTAGATTGCTGCAGCTCTCTCTGTTCTATGAAGTTCTCAAAAAATAGAATTGACTGTGTGAGTTCAGTCTTAGCCAAGTCTTTTCCCTAAAATGATTTCTCATAAAGCTGAGTAAAAAACCAACCTCCAGCATTCCTCTGATTTTATCATGGATACTGAAAAGCTTGGTAATTTTTCCTTTCAAAGTTGTCTAGAAATGCCACAAATATGCTGGTATTACGAGATAATTAATAAAAAAATTTGCTCTCAACTACAGAGGCTGTTGCTAACACAGAGAAAATACTTGTCATTTTGTGCGGATTGCTTATGCTGCGAGTATGTCAAGTCATATAATGTTTGTCCAATTTAAATCTATATTCTTAGGAGGGTGCAAGGGTTGATTTCTCCTGCATTTCTTCACATTTACTGCCAACAGACACTGGATATAATTTCAACCAGATTGTGGGGTGGAACCCAGACCAAAATGAGGAGGTTTGAAGCTATAGGCTTAATGTAGGTTGGGTTAGTCTAGGATATGTACACCAGATGATTGCACTATCCATTTCTTTTCATCAGCTGTGAAAGATATTCATCCATTTAATCTCACCAGGAAATGATTAAGTATATGTATCAAATGTATTATTCTCTCAATCTGAAATGTTTTGTATAAGTCTTTTTTCCATATTTATTGAATTTAAAATCAATATCATTCTTCTCTGCCTATTATTTTAAAATTTCTGGCTGACTGATTTGTATAGATTCTTTTGGCATTCACCCTTTTTGCAGTACATGATCCAACTGCATTCCTACTTGGAGGAGTTGCTGGACATGCTGGCCTATTTTCCACAGTAAAAGATGTCTGCAGGGTATTAAGTACTGACCCTTACCTCCATCGTTGTTTGATGCTTGTGCAAACATTCAATAGATTTTCATGGGATTTTTGGATAATGACTACATGTATTCTAGCTTACAGGATCAAACAGATTTGCAAAATAGAAGAAAGTTGGTTTGTTGAAATTTATAAATGTGACTGACCTACTTGATTTCTTGATGTCTTAAGCCTTTCATTGCAGTCTATTTTTTGACTACTTGTAGAATATTGCACCTTCTTCTTGACAAATAGAATATTCAGCAGAGTTATCAATTCGTATAGGTTGCTTGGCAGATCTTTCACATGTATCTGATTTCTAGTGATTTTCCATGGTAAGTGAAATTAGCGGTTGACTTGTCTCTTTTAGCAAGTCAAACATGGACTGAAAAGTACCCATGAAGCACTTTGGAAAATGATATCTTCAAAGTTTGTTTGTGTGCTAGGGAAGAAGGGGGAGAAGATTTTTAATTAATTATTTTAATAAAACTGTCTCCTAGTGGAATTTCCCAAAACGATTTCTGGGTATTGGAGAATGCATGTGTCGAAGCTTCCTTGCAAATTTTGAGACTTAGAGCACATCTAATGCGACCAAAAATCAACACTCCCTCTTAGCGAGGAATGTGTTCGAACAATGCAACTTGTTGAAGCATTACTCTGATTCTGAACCCTTTGCATTGTTGATGTCTGATATCCTGTCCACCAACTACTATGTAAATGTTGCATTTGTAATGCTGCTGACCCTTCCATTGTCAACACTGCATATGTACTGTAACTCCCTCTCAATTCTGCATACTTGCTGCTGCTGGCACTACCACTGCCAATACTGCATCTGCATTGCAACCTTCTCCAACTGCTGTTGCTACTCCATCAACAATTGAAAAGCATCCCAAATTACTAAACTGGTGTTTAGTATGATGCATCTCGTTGCTGGAGTTTTGATTGTTGCTAGTCTTTGCGCTAACGGTTTGAAGCCTCTGTGCTGTTGCTAACCTCTGCTCTGTGCCATCTGCACTATTGCCAACTTTGCTCTACGTTGCTCAGTCTTTGGCGCTACTAGCCACTGCAATTTGTACTCTGGCACTCCTATGCACTCACTGATACTGGTCCATCCTGCTACTTTTGATATGGGCTCTCATAGCAATTGATCTGAGAGGTGGGCTCCTCAAGGATCCTACCTATCTGCGGTCCTTCCGAACTACAATTCTAAATCACCCGACCTCCCTCCTGGAGATTGTTGATTTCTGGTAGCATCAGATTTGCTCTAAGACTCAAATTTTGCAGAGAGGCTTAGGCACATGTATTCCAAAGAAGCTAGAAAGAGTTTTGGGAAATTCCACCCAAAAACAGTTGTATTAAAATAATTAATTATTTTTAAAAGGACCTTAAGTCTAAACTTAGGAAAATAAAATAATTAAAGGGTATTAATATAAACTGTGGGTGTAACTTCTAGAAGAAGACCATGATAAAGCAGAAATGATATTAGCCATTGATTAGCTTCTAATCTGGGCTGTTGAATGTCAACGAGGAGATTATTTAAGGAGGCTTGAGGGTCACTTGAAAAAACACAAAGAGAGTTCAAAGAATCAATTTTCTGAAGTAGAGCAACTGCCGAGAGGTTTTCGATAGTGATCTTTTGCAGTGAGGGGCAGGGATAGTTGGGTTCGAGTATCTTCTCCAAGACCTAGGATCAGCAGCAAAGAGACAAAGAAACACCAGGAGCGGGTAGCGTAGACCCAGGAGAGGTTAACGCTAGGCCAAAAAGGCCCACGCAGAGCTGACGCAGAGCCAAAAAGGCTCACGCAGAATCAACGCAGTTTCCTAGTTAAGAAATCCGAAATCTGTCAGGGAGCTGAGATTTCTGAGCTGGGAGGGTTGAAAACTGCTCCAGAGGGTAGACGTTTCCCAGTTGGGCTAATGCAGGGCCTACGCAGGGCCAACGCATAGATAGCCAAGGATTAGTTGGTTCAGTTGGTGGAACAGCCAGAATTGTCTGGTAGAGTGATGTAATCTCACTAAGTTTTTCTGCTAGTTTATTTCCTCTGTAACTAGATTGCCAGAAGGGCATCTAGAGTTGTATATAGAAACTACTGCTTAATAATATAAAACCCTCATAATTGCTATACCGGTTTTCCCGCATTGTGTTTTTCCGGGGACATTTGTCCAAAAAATACTCACCTGTGCATCTTTCTCTATTTGTTCTGTATTTGGTTTGGGCAAATTAATTAATTAAGTGAAGGCTGCAATGTGTTAGCTTCGATATTTGCTGTAGGGAACTTTGAATAATTTGTTTCAGTATTTAACAGATAGGAGAAGTTTAATCAATTGCAGCAATAGGTGATTCGGGTGGGATTCTCGAATTTTCACATGGTATCAGAGCATTGTACTTGAAGCAAGAAAGAACAGTACTAGAGACCCAGTGCTGAGTAGAAGAGGGAGTTTGAAAAATCTATAGGAGGCAGCAATATGAAACCCCAGAATGTTTGCGCAGCCCTAGCCGAAGGGCTGATTTTTGAGGCAATCTCTTTCTGAGTGAGTCGACAGAGAGGGAGGATTCCCAATTCGAAAGTTTGCCAAGGCAAAGGGAGCAGCATTGAAGCCTCATCATGAGGAGCTGGTAGGACATAGTCTTTTCTGCAGGCTGTTTTGCTGGGCAGAAAGACGTCAGAAGAGAAGGATGAAGAACAATTGAGGGAATTTCTTCCTCAGTAAGACTTTTGCCAAGAAGTCCGTTTTCTTATTGGTTGAGCAACAACAATAAGAACCAGGGAGGAGATTTTCGACATTTGTGGCAGAAATGGCAACTAATGTCTTGAGGGATCAGGACAAGTTGGATGTGGCATCCAACTATGTCATCTGGAATGCAAGAATATCGTTCCTTCTAGATGAGCATGCCCTCAAGACATATGTCGACAACATGGTGGCTATCCCTGCAGATGCATATCCGTTAAAGAAATACAAGGCTAAAATGGCAAAGGCGAAAATAATGATCCTCGACGGGGTGAAGGATCATGTGGTCTCTCACATTGCTAGCAGAGGGATTGCTAAGGAGATGTGGGATGCATTGTCTACGTTATATCAGGGATCTTCTATGCAACAGAAGATGTACCTTGAACAAAATCATATGGTCTCTCACATTGCTAGCAGAGGGATTGCTAAGGAGATGTGAGATGCATTGTCTACATTATATCAGGGATCTTCTGTGCAACAAAAGATGTACCTTGAACAAAAAATGAGATCTGCTCAGATGCGGAAGGGGGAGTGTGTGGATCCATTCCTCACAAAGCTTCAAGAGACCGGTGATGAATTGTGTGTTGTGGGGCATACACCTCAAGATTTAGAGTTGGTTAGACTGGTCCTCAATTCTGTCTCAGATGGGTAGCAAGTCCTTGTCCAGAGTATCTTGGGTAGAGCAGCTTTGCCTAATTGGGATGAGATGTGGGCAACTCTAAAACAAGCGGGGCTGAGGAGAGACTTAGTCAAAGTTAAACTTGACGAAAGCAATAGCAGTGGGTCGAAGCCCAAGGAGGAGGGGAATGCAACCCTTGCATTGAAGGGACAACAGGAGCAGCGGAGATGTAAGAAGGACATCTTGAAGATCAAGTGTTTCAGGTGTGGTGAGTTGGGTCACTACGCTACATAATGTCCTCTCAGGAAGAAGGAGAAAGATGAGAAACACGATTTGAAGGCTGCGCCCACGAAGATCGAGGAGGAGTTCGCCATGACAACCGAGATACCTCCAGGAGGGAGGTGGGTTGATTTGGAGTTGTAGTTCGAAGGAGCTATAGAAATGCAGATCCTTGAGGAGCCCACCTCTTGGATCAATTCATTGCTACAGGAGCCCGAATCAGAGGTAGCAGGATGGACTAGTGTCGGATGATGCTGAGCAGTGTCAGAGAGACAGTTGCAGTGGCTAGGAGTGCCAGAGACTGAGCAACACATAGCAGAGTTGGCAACAATGCATATGGCACAGAGCAGAGGTCAACAAGAGCGTAGTAGATTTAGAGGGTCAACACAGAGACTAGCAACAATCAGGCTCCAACATTCACGTGGTATCATATTGAACACAGTCAATTCAGTAATTTGGGATGTTTGTTGTTGTTGATGCAGTAGCAACAATAGTTTGCAGTGCAGGGGCAGTTGGCAGTGGTAGTGCCAGCAGTAGCACAAATGCAAAAATTTAGAGGAAGTTGCAGTATGGATGCGGTGTTGATAGTGGCAGGGTCAGCAGCAGTACAGATGCAACATTTGCGCAGTAGTTGGTGGACAACATGTCAAACATCAGCAACGCAGAGGACGATGATATGAAGTCAGGGTGATGCTTCAATGGGGGGCATTGCTAGAGCACATTCCTCGCTAAGAGGGAGTGTTGATTTCTGGTAGCATCAGATGTGCTCTAAGTCTCAAATTTTGCAGATAGCCTTAGGCACATGTATTCCAAAGAACCCAGAAAGCGTTTTGGGAAATTCCACCCAAAAACAGTTGCATTAAAATAATTAATTATTTTTAAAGGGACCCTAAGTCTAAACTTAGGAAAATAAAATAATTAAAGGGTATTAATATATACTGTGGGTGTAACTTCTAGAAGAAGACCAAGATCAAGCAGAAATGATCTTAGCCATTGATTAGCTTCTAATCTGGGCCATTGAATGTCAACGAGGAGATTATTTAAGGAGGCTTGAGGGTCACTTGAAAAAACACAGAGAGAGAGTTCAGAGAATTGATTTTCTGAAGTAGAGCAACTGTCGGGAGGTTTTCGATAGTGAGCTTTTGTAGTGAGGGGTAGGGATAGTTGGGTTGGAGTATCTTCTCCATGACCTAGGATCAGCAGCAGAGAGGCGGAGAGACACTAGGACGAGGCAACGTAGACCCATGAGAGGTTGATGCTGGGCCAGAAGGGCCCATGCAGAGCTGACACAGAGCCAGAAGGGCTCACGCAGAAGCAATGATTGAAGCACAATATCCCAGTGCAAAAATTCGAAATCTACCGAGGCGTTGAGATTTCTGAGTCGGGAGGGCTGGAAACTACTCTAGAGGGCAAATGTTTCCCTATTGGGTTGACGCATGGCCTACGCAGGGCCATCAGAGAGATAGCTAGGGATAGTTGGTTCAGCTGGCGGAACAACCGTAATTGCCTGGTAGAGTGAGGTAATCTCACTAAGTTTCTCTGCCAGTTTATTTTCTCTATAACTGGATTATCAGAAGGGCATCCAGAGAAACTACTGCTTAATAATATAAAACCCTTAGAGCTGCAACACCCACTTTCCCGCATTAGGTTTTTACAGGACATTTGTACAAAAAATACTGTGTCACTTGTGCATCTTTCTCTATTTGTTCTGTTCTTGTTTTGGGGAAATTAATTAATTCAGAGAAGGTTGCAATGTGTTAGCTTTGATATTTGGTGTAGGAAACAGTAAATAATTTGTTTCAGTATCTAACAGATAGGAGAAGTTTAATCAGTTGCTGCAGTAGGTGATTGAGGTGGGATTTTCAAATTTTCATAGAGATGCTTGGGTTGTCATGGAGAACTCCTCCTTATTGATCTTCGCTGCTGTAACCTTCGGATCATGCTTCTCATCTTTGTCCTTCTTCCTGAGAGGACACTGTGTTGCGTAGTGACCCAATTCACCACACCTAAAGCATTTGATCTTCGAAATATCTTTCTTCTTATTCGGTTGCTCTTGCTGCCCCTTGGATGCGGGGGCTGCATTCTCTTCCTCCTCCTTAGGCTTCAACCCACTATTGCTGCTTCCATCAAGATTACACTTGACCAAGTCTTTCCTTAGCTCCTCTTGCTTAAGAGTTGCCCACATTTAATCCCAGTATGTAAAGCCACCCTGCTGAGGATGCTCTGGAGAAAGGCTTGCCACTCCTCAGATACTGAATTTAGGGCCAATCTTACCATCTCAGGTCTCCTGACGCTTAGAGAGGAAGGAATCAATGCATTGCCCCTTTTGTATTTGCATAGATCTCATCTTCTTCTCCAAGTACATCTTTCGCTGCTCAAAAGATCCTTGATACATCGTCGACAATGCATCCCACATTTCCTTGGTAGTGTTTTTTCCAGCAATGTTACAGACTATATGATCCTTTACTCTGTCGAGGGTCATTCTCTTTGTCTTCGCCATTTCTCCCTTGTACTTCTTGAGCAGATCTAGATCTGCGGGCTCAACTACCATGCTGTCGACGTAGACTTTGAGAAAATGCTCATCCAGAAGGCACGACATCCTTGCCTTCCAGATCACATAGTTGGATGCACCATCCAACCTGTCTTGATCTCCCAATCTACTGGCTGCCATCTCTGCCAAACGAAAGTGTCGAGTGACCTCCTCTCTCCTACTGCTGCTCAGCAAATGAGAATTCGAATTCCTTGGCTAGGAACTGCCTGCAAAAAACTTCGTCCCACCAGACACCCTTCTTCATTGAAGCTTTTGCTCTGCTGCTCCCTCTGCCGCTGACAAATCTCAATCTGGAAATCCTACCTCTTTGTCGACTCACTTAGAGAGAGATTTACCACGAAAATCTTGTCATCTTGGCTTGACTGCGTAAACCCTCAGGGGATTCGAATTGTTTCCTCTGCAGGAATTTCAAACTCCCTTCCTCCTTTAGCGTTGGGCTCTTCCAACATTGCTCTCTTGTTACACTTGTTGCTCTGATACCATGTGAAAATTTGGATGCCCAAATTCCTACTGCAGCAACTATACGTTTCTCCTATTTGTTAATTACTGAACCAAATTATTTGTTGTTTCCTACAGTAAACACTGAAACGAATACACTGCAGCCTTCACCATTTAAATAAAATACGAAAATAAGAAACTAAATAAGAAAGAAATACAACACATCTACAAAGTGATTTTTGGACAAATGTCCCCGGAAAAACCCAATGCGAGAAAACCGGTGCAGCGGCTCTAAGGTTTTATTATTATGTAGTAGTAATTTCTAAATACAATCTTTGGATGCCTTCCTGACAATCTAGTTACAAAGAATATTACTGACGGAGAGATAAATGAGGTTACCTGACACTATCATTGGAAATCTTGGCTGATCCAACCATGGAATGAACTGCCCCTAGCTGCCTCTGTGTTAGCTAAGCATCACACCCTCTGGGGACTGTGTCACTCCTCCCCACTGATCAATTTGCCTTTGAGATTCTAACTTCTACTCTCCCGATCTCACACCTCGGCTTCTAGCTACTGAAATCAATCTCCTCAACAAATTTTCGGACTTCCTCAAGGCTCTGCGCTGCCTCTGCGTGGCCCTCAGTGGATCTGCGTGGCCCTTGGTGGCTCTGCGTCAGCCTCTCCGGCTCTGCGCTACCTATGCTGGATCTCTCTCTCTCTCTCTCTCTCTCTTCTCTACTGAGTATTCTTCGACTGGGAAAAGTTTCCCTTCGGATACTATCCCTGCCCCTCACTGCAAAAGATCACTATTGAAAGTCTTTTCGGTAGTTGCTCTGCTTCAGAAAATCGAACTTCTGATCTCCCCTCTATGTGTTCTCCAAGGGCCCCTCAAACCTCTTCTTATATCTTTCTGCTGGACAACCAACAACCCATATTAACTTCTAATCAATGGCTTAGATTGTTTTGGCTTGATCCTCGTCTTCTTCTAGAAGTTACACCTGCAGTTTAGATTGCTACCCATTAATTATTTTAATTTCCTAAGTTTAGACTTAGGGTCCCATTAAAAATAATTAATTATTTTTATAAAACTGTCTCCAGGTGGAATTTCCCAAAACGATTTCTGGGTATTAGAGAATGCATGTGTTTAAGCCTTCCTACAAATTTTGTGACTTAGAGCACATCCTATGCTTCTAGAAATCAACAGTTCATGCAAGCTTCACTCATGACATCATATCTTTATTATACGTGCAATCCTAAGGCACCAAATTCTTTGAGAACTCTTGCGAACCTGAGGTATGACCAAAAGTCCAATCAATGATATGCAAAGTTCTGAAGCTAGAGTTTGTGTGTGTGTGTGTGTATATATATATATATATATATATATATCTGAAGCTAGAGTTTGTGGTGTGTGTTGTGTGTATATATATATTATATTATATATATATTATTATATATATATATATATATATATTATATATATATATATATATATTAGCAGAGTCTTTCTCACATGGTGACATTCCACATACTACTATGTGGAATGTCACCATGCGAGAAAGACTCTACTAGAACCGAGATTGATATCATCCAAGCTCCATCAAATCGAAGTTATCTTTGACATCCCAATTATTGTCAAGACGGAGGAAGGCTTGAAGCTTGTACACCTTTGTGAAAAGAGAAAGGTCCGAGCCTTGTAATTTTATTCCTATGAAAGGTCTAAATTCTATGGCTAACAATTATTCTCTGTGGTTGGTGTGCGAGCCTCCCTATTACATCCATACAAGTTGTTCTGAGAGTTTTATTCTTATATATTTGAAAGTTTGCAAGATCCGTGACACCTCCTTATACGAGGATTGACGAGTCTTCCCCCGGTGGGTTTTGCCTTGGGATTTAGCCTAATCTCTATTGTCTCGTCTTTTGTGCATTGCATTTGTATAATTGGTTGATGACCCAATGAAAAAAGTAAAGGATAAATGAATAACATGTAAAGGATAAAGGATAATCTTGTCCTGACAATGAACCACACTAGATGGATCGAAACAAGTCGGCAAATCTTTTTCCTATGTGATTACTACCGAAAACATTTTCTTAACATGTAAATAAATTGTCACAAGTAATTATCATGTCTAGAAATTCTCTCTTGCATTGGAATTTCAACATGGTATTAGAGCCAGGAAGATCGAAGAGTAGTCTAAGGAAAAGATGACAAGGAAAAACTCATGAACATATCTGCCTCTCGCTCTAGCATCCATTGAGTTCGAACTAGAGTGAATTCCAAGCCTCTAAAGATTGTGAAAGGAATCTATTGAAGAAATGTGATCTAAATTCCCTATGCAAAAGAGTCGAGACGAAAAACTAATGTTTGAAAATCACTATATGGGAGCAAGGTTGAAAAGCAGTGTTGGTTGATACACCTCTCTTACTCAAGCTATCTTGGAAGACCGAATGAAAGGCTAAGTAGTACAACGCCTACATGTGGCATGATTCCTCCAATATTTGAGTTACTTTGCAGATCTAAAGATGCAAACTTGAAGTATTTTGTCACCATATCTAAAGCAATTCTTAATGACAAGGTTCATATCTATCTGAACTCTTTTGGAAGGCATAATACTATTGTGCTTTGAGACAAATCTCCATGGTGAAGTTTGTAGTTACAAGAGAAAAATAAATTGAGCTTTCTGAATCAAAATTCCTACATAATCATAGTGAAAATTCCAGCATATACAATTTTTGTTTGTTGGAGGCTGAGGTCTGAATTATGTGGAAGCCATTTATGACAGAGGTGTCTATGACAAAGGGACATATATATTATTGAAAGGACAAAACCTAAAGTGGCACTTGTGAACAAAGATTCAAGTCTATAGTTGAAAATTATGACAAAGGATCATTTTCTTCTGGGGAACATCAAGTCCAAATTATAATGTTACTATCCGTTTGAAGTTTTCGGTGGAGGATCAACTTAATCGCAAAACTCCTTGAAGGGAAGAATTTATTGGCATATTGAAGAAATAAGTTTGAGCCTGCCTATCTCTGTGATCGAGATCATTAATTCAAATAATATTTGAACTCTTTTGTGGAATTCAGATTACATGGCATTTAAGGCATCCGAGTTTATGAAAGAATGACTAGGTGATAGCTGAAGGCTACCTCTTTGTGACAAAGCCTCTAAAGTACTTTATTGGCATATGGCACCGTTGTAACATTACAAGAAAGCTGTAGAGATTGTGATTTGGCACCATATTCAAGGAAGACATGCAAAGTTTTTCAAGTGGTAAGTATAATTTTTTGAATTAGGCATAGATCGATATTAAAGATCCTTAGCATCTAACAAGTACATCTTAGATACATGATAGGAATTACATTTAAATATTGTTAATATCTAAAGTTGTATGAAGATATATATCCTGTATCTTGAGAACAAGAACATAATCATTATAGTATACTATTCATTTATATTTTGAAGGATATACATTTCAGCGCCATGTCATGACTAGAAGGTATGTCATTGACAATTCTAGGGTTTATAACTAACATATTAGTATGCTTGTAGAACTTGCAATTTTGAAACATGGCAAGTTTTGAAATTTTTTGAATCTTGGAGCATCTAAGTTATGAATTAAGAAAACCCTAGGGACAAACCCTAGGACTAATTGTTTCCACTGACAAAAGAAGTCATAGTTCTTGGAATAGACAAAAATGACATCATGAGGATATTACAAGAAGTCCAAGATTAAGAGGAAGTTGACTCTTCTCAAAAGATAAGTATCTGTGAAGCATGGGTTCGCGAACCTGTCCCAGGTTCTTGTCCACACGAATCGGGTGTTAGTATAGGTGCGTCTCAAAAGAACCTCGAAGAACTGGGTTTGTTGCATAAGAACTTGGTATGTTCAAACCTCGGGATGGGTTCGTTTGGTGAAATGGGTGTGCGGAACCCCGATAAAGGGTACGTGAGGGGTTCGTATGTGGTTTGGGGCAAGCAAAATATGTTAAGTAAGATTGCACTTATGGCACTTTACGATTATTGTGTACATCTTAAGGAAAGCTCAACCATGAATCCAATTGTTTCACCTTGCAAGTTTGATGAGAGAATTCGTTTAATTGGTGGTTACTACTACTTACCTCCTACTGACGAAATTCCAGGATTCTAATTCAAGATATTCCATTAATTATTAATAGTTGTTATAAGAATAAGTGAATCATCTTAGTTCACAAACTTTGTCGAGCTCCCTTCGAGGTCTATGCACTCTTTAAAACCTTATGTGCTTTGGCAACAATTAGGCTGCCAAAACTAAATATCAACTTCTCCTATAGAAATGTTCAAGTAGAGGGATTTACTGCCGTAGTCATAATTCTCTAATTATAGTGTTTGGTTAGTGAGATGTCAGAGGTGAGTGTCAACTTTGACCAATCACCTATGGTGATCTTCCATTGCAAATAACGGTGTTAAATCGACACACTATGTTAATCACAACCGAATGTTAGTCCTGCCATAAATTAACGTATTGGTTAATGTGAGTTTAAGTGTTTACATGAGAATTTGGAACCAATTTTTCCGCAGTTACAATATCCCAATACTAAATAGTATAATAATATTGATAATACTATAGTCAACCCACTTAAAAACTAATCGATAATTAAGCTCTACGATTTCCGATGATATACACATTGGCACACATTTGAAAATTGGTTATGATAGTCACATGCATTGTTTAAGTCTATCATCAACTAGGGTAAAGGTATTACATTCTTGACATATCAACCGACTATTTTTTTCCCATTTTTCATTTTTTTATAATACACATTACTTGGTATTCAATATCCATACAATCCATACTTTGATAATGTTATTAGTAGCACATGCTTTAATTTGAAATTCAAAATTGATTTATGAAGGGAGAAATCAATGCAAATGGCCTATGAGGTACCTAAAGATTTCAAAATTCATATATACTATAATTTATAAAATATGTAAATTATAATATACCCTTCACAAACCCACATACCTTGTTTCAAAAAGTGACGCACCTGTTCCTGCACCTGTCCTCATACCCATCCTCGAACCCGCGTTTTTTTGCAACGTAGATAAGTATTATTTTCTCTTTGATTAAGATTGTTGTCATGACCTAGGATTTGGTAGTAAAAGAATGAATGAAGCATAACTAAAAGGGCCTTCCAGATATAGAAGAACTGAAGAGATGACAAATAGAATGCAACAGTTGAAATTAAGGCAAGAAGATTCTCCTATTAGGAGGGAGAAGATCATGTTAAGTCAATTGCCTCAGTTAAAGGAGATACCCCAAGTTTGAAGAAGCCTCATGATAGAAGACCTTGTACTTTGGAAAGAGAATTCATGAACCAAAGGAACAAATATTGACTCTAGAGACAACTAGAAGCAGAAGTTGGCATGTAGGATCTTACACTACAACTTGAGACTCAAGGATATATCATTTGGGTTGGCAGTAGAGATACTATTGATGGTTGGGATCTAGTATAATTTCCTGGAAGAGTATGAAGCTGAATTTTGTTGCACTACAGAGGCTAAAAATGTGGAAGTTAGCTGTGAAGCAGTTTGGCTCTGTAAGATTTTTGATGCACCATTTGATGATGTGCTGGATTTGATCGTGATTCTCTACAAAGATTGTCAAGTACTTGACTTTTCATAGAAGATGGAAGCTCTTGATGATTCGAGAATATACAAATAAGATCTCCACGAACGAATAGGTAGCTGATGTAAGGGAAGTATGAGTACTTCCTAAACAAGCTTAGGCTTGTAGTTATCTCCTCCCTAGTTGAGAGGGAGTGAGGATGGACACTGTGTTCTCCATGTGTCACGTACTATGGCCAGGACTAACTGCCGTAAGCCTAGTGCATGAACACTGGTAAGGAGAATGGTGGATTGGATAAGCAACCAAGATGTACATTCTTGAGTCATGTATTGTGGTTGACTAGGATTAATATCCTAAGTTGGATACATGGACTTCATAAAGAATGGTTTGTAGGACGTACTTTTCCTTGGATTAGGAAATGGTCTAGTGAGTTCATACCTTGGGAACACCTGGGTGGGGTATGCGCCTTGAGAGGCGGTGGTGTCCAAATTTATGCCTCCCAACATTGTGCTCTGATCTAGTGGAGAGATAGAGTGTACTTGCTAAGGCCTTTGTAGTTTGACAATGCTGGTTATGATGATGCTTATCAATCTAGATCCTTTCTTATAGTTCTCAATTTGAGAATATCCTAATGTCATTATGAATACCTCCCTAGTTAAGAGGGGGTGTTGGAATTGTAACTAGGTTCGGCCTTCATAATTGTCATTGTACTTGTGTCAATATGTATTTTATGTAAAAACAAAAAGAAGAAAAAATATTATTACTATTTTTATTACCAATCATGTTCTTCATGCTTTATTTTGGTCAAAAGAAAATGTCAAAGGGCATGTTCTTTGTGACCCTATGAAACAGGAAAATTTTGATTTTTTATAAGTGTCATTTGTTCATCCAAGTTGCCAAGTTGACCCTCCATATAGACAAGTCGGCTTGCCCAAAGGACATGTCTTTTCATATGATCGAACAACTATATATTGGCACATATCCTCCATCGTTTGGCATTTCGATGGTCTTCTCTGGTAGAGAATCTTGGTTTTGTGATATAGAAATTCGAGGCACCTTCTCTTGTGGTATGTGAACAAGTTGAGGCTCCTATTTTCTGTAGAACAAGGAGATCTAGGACTCTGTATGATGCGAAGTTTCTTTGACATATATGATTTGAATTTCAGTGATGACAATACAAGTCTCTGTGACATATATGATGCAAATTTATGTGATGATAATGCAAGTTTTTATGATATACCTCTCTATGAGAATGTCAGTTCTTGAAGACATACTTCTTTGTATTGATACAAGTTCCTGTGGCATCAAAACGCTTGTGGCTCTATGGCATTCGAACTCCTGTGGCTTTGTGGCATCCGAACTCCTATGGCTTTGTGGCATCCGAACTCTTGTGGCTCTGTAGCACCCAAACTACTAGGACAACATATCCATTATGGCATCCAAACTATCATGGCACTATTGCTACTGTGAAATGAGAGCTATCTAATGCATTCTATCTCAGTGAATGTGGCATCTAAAGACAAAAATACAACATCTTGTGGCCAGGTCTATTGACAGAGTTATGTTGAAGTTTTTGTGCTATTATTGGAGGGCTAACTTGGCACTTGGAACCCTTGTTAGTTTGACTTGGATTTCTCTTGTTGATGAGGAATCTATAACGAAAGGATTGATGGGTTTTCCTGTTGTGGGTTTTTCGCTGGCCTTTGGCCTAATCTCTGGTGTCTCTTGTCTTTTGTGCATTGCATTTGTATAATTGCTTGATGACCTAATGAAAAAGTAAAGGATAAATGAATAACTTATAAATAACTAGTGATAAGTAATTATCATGTCTAGAATTTCTCTCTTACATTGGAATTTCAACAAGATTAGGATCGAGCTCACACTTTCTCAAGAGATAAGTACTTTTTTGTTTGTTGTTTCATTATGAGCCTCTTGTCTTTATATATCTTGCTTGGTTTTATCTATTCTTCCATGGCCTCCTAGTGAGGATAGTAGGTACATAATAAAGATTGCCAAGGTGTGGCAATTGTTGGAAATGGATGGAAGAACAATCTGATAAGAAGACTCATGATTGGATGAGATTTGGAGTCAGAGGGAGCAAACAAGATTGACTTGTTTTTGATCCGTGATGAAAAGAAATCAGCTGTGAAGATGGTTTGAAGTCTTGAAGATTAATGTTGATCCAAATCTGCTAAAGATGAGCTCATGATTTTTCTGCTATGTATTGATGACATGGTTCTGACAAGCATTGAGGTCCTCTTCATCCAGTGTAAGGGGGAATTGATTAACAAAAAAAATTGTATGATTGAAAGTGTGATACGAGCTTGGTGAAATCCTTGCTGAGGTTGTGCAATAATGGACTGTAAGTCCATGGACACTTGCTTGAGGAAAATTTGAAGAGACTGCAAGTCTTTGTTGTCAATTTGATGAATCCCTTTTGTTGACCATGTACATGTCAATTATTAAAGAAGCAGAGTATAAAATAGTGGAATAAAATTTTTGAGTCAATATCATCATCATAATCCCAAATTTTGCTTTTATAATGTTAAAGTGATTCTAGTATGAATATTAAGCCATGTAACAACAACTAGATAAGCTTATGATTCTTCTCAAAGGGTTTCTCTCAAGGAAGTTTTTTAATCTCACTAAATTATTTGTATTTGTAAACACGAATAATTGTAAGAGGTTTTCTCCTAGATATACCCCAAAGCTGAGGTGGAGCTTATTAACAAGGTCTTAGATGAGTCCTATTGTGATCGAGTCTATGTATTTTATCATCCTGGATCATGTGTCTTGTGTCGTAGAATTTGGTTGAGTCTTAAGAGTTTGTGTCTATGTGTATTTCCCCTTCTAAGGGTTGAATTTGTAATATCTTGATGTAAAAGTGTTATCTAAGAATATTTTTGGTGAATGACTCTTCATAGTTAGAACACCATTACCAAAATGTTTTTTAGATACATTTAGAGGGTGGAAAAAATATTTAATCCCCTGAGTCCAATAATTAAATTTCTGACAAAAAAAAGCAAAAAATTGTCAAAAAAATAAAATGAAGGGAAAATTGATTACCCTCCAAGTGGAAAATTTATCAAAAGGTATTTAAGGCTATATTCAAGTAAAAAATAAAAGCCTCATTTCCAAGGCAGAAGGACCCAAAAATTCATTTGGTCCAGAGAAGACTATTTCACAGCAAATCGAATATTTTGGATCAAGCAGTTAAGCATTTTGCACAAGTAATGATAATTATATTTCTTGAAGGTGCTGTAGTGGTCCCGAAGTCAAGGTTTGGCCCTCCAACACAGTGAACAAGGAAAATCGAATTTTTTTGGAGATTTGTGCCAGTTAATCAAGGGATCAAATTTTTTCCACAAGGATCAAGCCATGGATCGATGCAACTAGCCATTATTTCCACTTGGGGAGGTTAATCCCTCTCATTTTTTCTATATAAGGAAGCTTTCAAGCTCCTAATTGTATCTAGAACTGGATTGAAAATCTTTTATATTGAGCTATATGCTGTACTGGAATATTTTCAATAAAAAGTCTTTGGGGTTTCAATTCAAGATGTCTCTTGCTGAAGATTCATGGTATGTGCTAAATAACTTTTAATGCTGTACATCTGCTTATCATTGAAGATTATTGTTTCATTGCCAGTTGTTAGATTATCTATTAGCGCAAGTTTCCTACTTTAGGTATTGGGCTAGAGTAATCACATTGAAACTGGTAAATCTAGCAGGGATTGTAACATACCCAACCCTTGATCTCACATTTGAGGAATGGGGTGATAGAAACAATTAAATATGTTTTTTTTTCTTTTTTCTTGTGTATTCCAACGGTCCTTGAACCTGCAATGCAGAGTTCTCCCTCTAGAATCCCTATCTTTCCGCTGATGCACCACAACTTCAGGATCCTCACGATGCCTCAACTATCAACTTGAGACACCACCCTGGAATCTGACTGTCCGATTGACGTATCATGACTCCAGGGCCATCAAAACGTCTCACGCTCAAAAGTGAGGTCTCCCTGTGGAATCTGACGTTCTAATGTTGTTGTCTGCAATAGCTATGGGCTTCAGGTACTTCGAGATGCCACGTGACCCTCCACGAGCCATCTGCCGATGCTTTTGTGGGACCCCCAACCACGATGCATATATCTGACTACTTTTGACTTAACAACCCTAGTGATAGAGAAGTTATCTGTCACCGTCTACTAACGATCCCTGGTGCTTGGGATTTCCCGTGACATTCTGCCATTCGTGTTTACGGGGTTCCGACTTTTGGGGTCTGACCATTGCTCGGGTGACATCATGCCGACGTTGTTCACACCACGTGTCGACCTTTGAGAGGCCCACGTGTCACCCGCATGTGGTCCCTTTGGGTACCCCATAACTCCCAACTACTTGCCACACGGCCCCCAAGGCGTCATGCTAAAATCATCTCTACCTGATGATGAGTCGTCATCTATTCGATTGAAGGAGCGAGGGATTCCTTGGTGACTGGATTCATGCTTGGTTTTAGTTAGTAGATGGGAACCCTTGAACTTGGAATCCTTTAAGAATCACTAGCACAATGCTTTGGGGTTTCAACCTTCTATGCTTCCGGTGTGGCCACCTTCGACAGCTTCCCCACCTTATAGATCAGGGTGATGGAAGAGGTCTAAGTTATCGTCTCCCAACAGAACCCCGACGCCTTTTGCCACTGAGTTCCCGACAAAAGTTCAAATTAACATCCAGGCTCCAGGCTCTATGGCCTTTTTTCCCTGTCATTCTGACCAATCATGTGAAGGGAATCTGGTTCCACCAATCAGAAGTCTCCCTTAGCTAGGGTCTTGACCGTCCAAAGGATAAGGTTAGCCCAACTTTTCCTATAAGTTCTGGGCCTCGCTTCTTTGTGCTGCATCAAGGGCCTTCCTCATTTCTGCCATGACTTGGTCAAAGGATCTTGACTCTGCATTACGCGGTGTTTTAGACAGAGAGCTTTACAACCTTCCCAGCTACAAGCTCTGTCGCCGCACAAGCCTCTTCAAGCCAGTCTTACTGACTATGGCTCTTTCTCAAGAGTCTAGTAGACTCCTAGGTATGCTTCACGGTTTCATAACGATGCCCTTAGTTTCCTAATGCAATCTATGACATTATCCCTCCCGAGCTTGAGTGATAGATTCTCCAATGAGTTCTAGGCCCACCAGTCTTCCCTTACCATGGGGAGGGAATGCCATCCAGGTCGGCATTGGTGGTCCTACGTGGTTTACCTACCACGGGCTTGGCACAAACTCCTGTGAGGTTCCTACCTCGCTTGCCACACACCAATGGTACCAGACCTTGTGTCAAGCTTGTAAGCAGCTCCATGGCACTACACGGAGCCTTTGGGTGTCTCGACAGCCACCCTAAGACGCCAACAACAGGTCTCCATCCTGTTGAGAATACAAGGCTGAAGGACATTTAGGCAAAGCTGGTGGCTCTATCAGTCCTAAGGGAAAACTCCCCTCGATATCAAAACATTGCTGGTCATTCAACACAAGAACTTATAACTTGACAATAAATGACATAAGCGAATACATACCCTACTACGCCGAGGGTCATCCATGTAATCTTCATATTAATAAAGGGGTCTCAGAACCAACTATTTTTCCAAGTGTTAATCCAAGCTCTCATAGCTCGACCGTGATATGTAACGAGTCCTGCCTCTTTCGTGATAAGTTATTTGTGTGCTACTTTCGCACTACTAAACATGTGTAGAACATAGCATTGTGGCTTAGTCTTTTATTATCATGCGGTATGTTATGCCTCTTATACATCGGGTGTTCTGTGTCTATCAATAGCAATCATTGCACACTTTTCAGCCTTCAAATTTTACACACATGCGTCCATATATTCAACACACACACACACACATATATGTATATCACATTACCATATCCCCACAGGGATGTACCACATATGCAAGCATAATCCACACAATGCAGTCCCCAAATCCATAACCATTATCTACAACACAACAACATGATTCATTATAAGACAAAACAGTGTACACAGATACTTATCTTTGAGCATGTAGGGCAACTGAGCTTGGGACAAGGACTCTCCACCTAATCGTAGATAGCTACAGGCACACTTGCAACTGTCAACCCTGAGCCAGATTCCAGAGTTTGGGGGGATTGCTTGCTTTTGGGACTAGCACACCAACTGCCATTGATTCTGGGACTCTAGAGGACTTCCTTCCTCAATCCCACCAACTGACAACTACTTGCTTGGTCGACAACGGGAGTGCAAAGGCGCCCAACCTCACCCCCAAGTGCACACTGAGTGATTCACCCCCTTCTAGGGAGTCCATAATCCACTGTGCCATCCGGGTGGTAACCACAAGTCTTCATTATGGTCTTCCTCTGTTAATGCTCTAGGATGGTCTCTTCCCAAGCTATTATAGGGTTCCAGAGTCTGCTATCTCAACCCACAACCTCCAGGGGACCCAAGCTATTACAGGGCTCCAGAGATTCCATCCCAACCCACAACCTCCAAGGCCCGAAGTTGTTATAGGGCTCCAAAGACCTCTATCTCAACCCGTAGCCTCTAGGGGCCCAAGCTGTTACAAGGCTCTAGGGATCCTATCTCAAGCCATAGCCTCCAACGATCAAGAGCCAATCCCCTTCTCTTCTCTTCTCTTCAGCGCTTCCTGCTGGAAGCTTGTGCCGAATCCTCTTCCCGGTACCACTCTTTGTCCGTCTCTGTATCTTCTTCTCTCCTCTCCATGTGTCTCTTTTCCTTTGCAATCCCCTGTTTGATCCTGTGTCTCTTACTTTTCTTGGCCTCTCCCTCGACCACCATTATTGTTGTGTTCTTCCTAGCCTGCAGTGCGCAGTCGCTCCATAACATTCTTATCCTTTTTCTCTTGTGGTTGCTCCTCAAGCAACATTGGCCTACATACTTCCTCTTGCGCCTCATTGTATTCTAAGAGCTCCTCATCAATTCTTGCCTCAACCAACCTTTAATGGATGTCCTGCATTTCAGGTTTCTCCTTTGCCCAAGAAATCGTAACGTCCCAAGCAAGCGACCTCCTCCCCGGCTCTGGAATCCATGTCCTTTGACTCAATCCCTATTCTTTTTGTTATTTGAAATGTTGCAAAATATTTACAATGCAACTTATACGAGGACTTTGGGTGGGGTAATCATAGATATCTCTAGACTCTAGTGTATTAGTGTGAATCAAACCCCTTCGGAGCTGATAATCTATCTTTCAAGTGTGTAGAGATCTTCAAGTGATTCAACCCTTGGGCAAAGCCCAAGTTCATGGACTTTGAGGTGATCACATCTTGTTTGGACTTTGAGCTTATCTAATAATTTATTGTTGAGGGTTTGTGTTGGTACATCAAAATAGAAATTATTTCTATCACTTGTTTTCAAAAAATACTTGTGCTTAAAAGGAAAAATTATCTGCTAACTAGAGCTTGATTTTAATTGTGAATAGTGTAAATAATTTGTAAATTATTTCTAACCCTTGTATATTATTTTTCTCAACTTAAAAATAATATTTGGGGGTTCTTATTAGAATTTTCTAGATCTTGTGGCCTTGTTCTATTTATTGGACTTCTAGGTGCCATTAGCTCAAGGATTCAAAGACAAATCTGAAGTGAAAAGTTTGAAACCCTCACCTAGCCTAGATAGCTAGGATTTGGGCCCAATTTCACTTGAGGGGTCGTTTTTCCCAAGCAAGGAGAGTGTTCAGTTGGAAGAGGCTGATCTAGGTCTTTTAGGGCCTGGTCTACAAGACCCAAGTGCCAAAAAGTCGACGCCTAGCCTCTAAGAGGGAGCTGCTAGCCTTAGAGGGTTTTTTTTGTTGCAAAATCTGGGGTTTCCGAAGTGTTTAACATCTAAAGTGGTTTTGCAGGGGTTTCCTTAGAGTTATAGTCGATTTTTGGGCTTCCTTTCAGCATTTTGTGGCTTATTTAGCCTAGCTATAGGGTCTAAGGGTCTTTGAGGCCCAATCACAGCCACAGGCCTAATTAGGCCTTATCTCATCTTTGCAATTGATTTTGAGGGCTAATACCTTGTTTTGCAGACCTAAAGTGATTTTTGGTAAGGGTGTGTAGTGGTTTCTCATTGTATTTTTGTCATTAAATTGTGAATTTTAGTTTTGCAAGCTTGTTATCCATTGAAGAAGGGTTTCAAGGGCTTAAAGTTCATTTGTTTCATCATCTGAGGCCTTTGAAGCCTAGCTGTTAGCCTCAAAACCACTTCTAGGTGTGGCCGCAAGCACTAGAGGGCCTAAAATCCCTAGTCGAATGCTCTAAGTGGCCTGATACATCATCGATCTTGCTTTTCACACTAATATATTTGAGTTTTAGGACTTTTCTGAGGCCAATCTCCAAGTTGGAAGGCTACATGTCAAGTTTTGGGGCTTGCACTTGCCATATTTGCTGAACTACCCTAGTGATAGGCCTAGAAGGCCTAGATTTGCTGTAGCAGTGGGGTTTTGAGAGCATTCCTTTGGTTTTCAGTCTAATCATTGGTGGTTGTAGGTGTTAGAGAGCTCAAACATCACTTTTTTGGTGCCTCAACAAGACAAATTTGCCATTGAAGCTAGGCCACTAGGCCTAAAGGGTCTGATCCTCTCTCGTTTCCTCTTTTTGGTTGACTATCATAAATAAGTAGTTCTGAAGACTAATCTAACAGTGGCATAATCAAGTGTTAATCACCCTAAAGAAGCCTAAAAACTCCTCGAAATAAGCATAATACCTCTAAGAAGTAACACACATTAACTAAGGGCTTAACTAACTTGTTTTTTTGCATGCTTCTCATTAAAGTTTTGGGACTGATTTCATGGTAAAGGGAATCTGATCTGATTTGTTTAAGCCTAGTGCATTTTCAAAGTGATAACATTGTGAAATCATTGGTCAGTTAATTGTATATCAATGATATACAATTGAGAGACCTTGTTTATGGTCGGGGAGATGTACCCTATGGATATGATTGGTTTGGCCTCATTGATTGATCCCAATAGTCAGTGGGGTATTGACCTGGATGCCATGAGGTTATGGCTTTTGGGATGTGTTGGATGCTATGTATCTTTCCTTATAATGAGATTGATGATCTCTTCGTTAGGCTATGGGTCGAGAGACTTATGGATTGGTCGAGAAGATTGACAAAGAGAGAGACTTGTATTGATGATCTATTCCTTAGGTTTTGGGGATTGGTCGGGGAGATTGATCTTGAGAGAGAGAACAAAAAGTACCTCCCTAGCTAAGAGGGAGTGTTGGAAAATATGGTAGCCATGGTCGGTATTTTCATCATGGAGAAATATAAAATTTGAATTTTGTATTTTGCCTCCCAAATTTGTTCGAGTCGGCCTTGTTACACTCATTTTGTCAAAGTTCTGAGGACGCAGATGTACCATATTTTTCTCTAAAGGATCGAGATCATCAGCTGTTAGCACTATGTTATTGTAAACCCATTCTACAAATTTTTAATGTAAATGATGCTAGTAAGACCATGAATGAATGTAACAACCTAGGTAATTTTGAGAAATCTAGGGCATTCAAAGTTAACAATTTCTCTACTTGATAACTGCCTGTGATGCACTTTTACTTCTTTATCTTATAGTCTTTTCTTTGTTAGCTTATTAATGTGTTCTTTCATCAAGACAATTACCAAAATGCATAATCAAAAGACAAATGACACAGTATGTAGGCTTCTCCAGCCAGGGCCAAAACCTCTCACCTCTTGAGAGGAAAGCCCGATCAAAATTCTTCTTCTAGATCTTCAATTGATAAGTACCAAGACCATGACACAAACCCTTGACTCTAGTATCTTCTCATGAACCTTGTCACCAACCTTGATGCTTTACCTCTTCCTTCCTTCGCCTTTCTTCTTGATCTAGAGCTTCTCTTTCTTGGCTTCTTATGGAGAAATTCAGTCTCTATCTCTTTCACTGCTTCTTCACAATTTACCTAGGGAATCGCGATCTCTAGGTCTTTACTTCGACCTTCCCAGAAGAATCCTTGCTTACTTTGACCTTCCCAAAAGAATCCTTTCTTGCTACCCCAGAAGAAACTTTACTGCCCTAACCTTGCACTGCCCAGAAGAAACTTCGCTGCCCTAACTTCACACTGCCCAAAAGAAATTTCCTTGTTCCCAGAAGAAAGTCTCCCAGAAGAATCTTTGCACTTCACTTTTGCTGCTTGTTTTTCGCACTCCTTTTAGACCTCACTTCGTACCTTTCTTCTACCTTCTCTTCGCACTTTTCTAGATGAGATTAGATCAAATTGCTTGTCTGAATTGTGTGTCTCCAAATGAGGCCGAGTTGGGCTATTTATACACTTCTTTACTTGACCTTTAGGCCGACTTGACAGCTAGAGTTAGGCCGACTTTATCTAGCATCTTCTTCATCGTTTGTAGGCCGACTTGAAGAGGTTAGGTGACAAGTTGTTGGAGGATACTTTTACATAGACAAGATAACCTTTTTCAAAGTGTAACATGACTTCTTTACATGAAAATGGCTCTTACATTTTATGACTAGATGACAAATAAACCCTAAAGACTCTCAATGGGTGTCTTGGCTCAAAAGCAAAATCCTTGCTCATGAAACCCATGAAGCAAGTCAATATAATAATTTCATTTTTCTTATTTACATCTCATTACATAAAATCATAATTACATGTCATTATGAAGATCGAACCTAGTTACACTTTTCAACACTTCCTCTTAACTAGGGAGGTATTCATAATGGTACTTGGACTTTCTCAATCTGAAGAATCTCTCATAAGAAGAATTCGGATTTATGACTCATTTGTATAGCATCATACCAACCAATATTGTTATTTATAGAAATGCCTTGACTAATAGCTTTCTCTCTCCACAAGATCAGAGCATAATGCTAGCGAGACCAAGGATTTATAGACATACTCATCATTGTCTCTCTAGGAACATACCCCACCCAGGTTCACTTAGGATATGCTCCATAAGGACTATTCTTTTCTTGGACTCCCCAGTCCCAAAAGAATATTGGTCCTCCACGATTACTCTTTCATGGGATGTCATATCTCATCCCCTAAGAGCATCGGATCCTACATTCTGTCTTCCCAAGTGAAGATCAAAACAACATGTCTAGCACTCCTTTTTATACTGGAAGGTTTTATTCCATTAAAAGAATGTACTCATTCCTATCACAGAGGAATGTACCTAAGCTTCCAGCTTAGGAATTTCCAAGTTTCTTCCGAGTAAGAAACTTCTTCTCAAGCTCCCTCTTAACTAGGGACCTATCGCAACTCTTCATGTGGAGATCCTAAAACAACCATCTACATGAAGAGCTCCTTCCATTGATGTCATGAATTTCTTCTTTGCTAAGGAGTTTTCATCATTTGGGAACTTCTATATATAGGGCATAGATCATACATCACTTTTATTCATGAGTTAGTCATGTCCTCAACTCATCAGAAAGTGATCCGTCAGATTCTCCATCTGGATTTGCTTCATGTTATTTTGCTTTCATGTCATATTTCGGAAGGACATTACATCCTTCCATATGATCTGCTTGGAAGTCATTTACAGATCTTTCCCTTCGACAATCCTACATAAGCCCAACTAGATGTTAGTTTAATCAATGATTTTAAATCAGAATTACCTTTGTGATGATCATTCACCATGACATCCTTTTGTAAGTATCAGCATCTTGTATGTAGATTGACATATCTCCAATTGATATCCTTTGTCAAGGGTTTCTATCTTTTTCTGACTTCCATTATAGTCTTCACATCCTTCTGGGAGATCTTCTAGTCAAATCTTCTTGGACTTCAGATGTTGAATGCTTTTTACCTTCGTTGCATATTATCATGATCTCTTCCTATCTCTTCTCACACACTTCATTCCCAGGAGCTTCCAAACATAGTTCCTTGATTGTAGTTAGCTTCCTCATGATTCATGTGAAAACATAGTATGTTGATGTCATCTACAATGACTTATGCTTTGCTGCAATCTTTTGGAGGAGGAGATCCTTTCTTCTTTTGATCATGTTTCCCAAGATGGAGATAGTGATCCATATTATCTTCAACCATATGACATGACTTTTATAATATCCCGTGTCAGCATACATACTTTATCTTTATGTCAGTCATCCAGACTTTTTCATTCGAAAGGAATTTATTCTTCAACCCTGCTTTCTTGTCATGTCATCATACCATTATTCCTTGAATCCCACGAGTTGGAATTCTTGATGAAAACATTTTGCTTTCTTTCTACATCGGTGAATCCTTTGATGAGAATTCTATCAGAGAAACTCGAGGATGTTTCATATCCTTACTCGAAAGATGTTTTCTACTATGATGATCTCAGTGGATGATGATCTCTACTTCTATAAGTATTAAAGAGGTTTCCTAAGAGCTTCCTATCCTTTGAAATCAGTAGGATTTGTACCAGACATACTTTTTGCTTCCCATGTCTCGAGCTCTTACTTCTAATGCTTCTATACTATTTTCTAACCTGATGCATCCTATCTTATTTAACTTGCACCCTATCCATAATTTACAAGTGAAAAGTACCTTCTCGAGAAGAAGATCATCTCATTCATAATAGAGATCTTTTATTTCTTCATTCTTAGGCTTCTTTGACTCAGGTTCTTTCACTTCCTCGGTAATGTGTGTTTCTTCTATATTCCTCTTGTCCTTGCCACAATTAGGATAATCTCTTCTATAGTGTCCATGTTCATGACATCCATAGCCTCTTATTTTATCCATGTTTTTCCTCTTCTTTGAAAGACCAAACTTTCCAAATTTTTCCTTTTCTTCTTGCCATTGTAGCATATGCTTGATTTTGCTCACTTGGTTTGACATCAATCTCTGCCTTCAGTTTGGTTTCTTTGATCTTACAAAGTGACCATAGATCTTGAAATGGAGTACTCTCTTTCTTCCCATATAAACTTGAAGTGAAGTTACCCCATTCTTCTGGTAGTGCATTTAGTACCACTATGGTCATCCCTGTATTACATAACTCCTACTAGTTGTTGTAGTTGATCTCGAATTTTTGATATCCTCATGAAGTATGAGGATATTCCATCTTCCTTGGATATCTTTAGTTTGTAGAGTTCTTGCCTTAAGGAGATTACTTCTCTTGTAGTACTTACAGAAAGCAACTCTACCAATGTGTCATATATAGCTTTTGAAGTTTCTAATTTTGATACATATGGGATTAGAGAGTCTTTTATAGATTCTATAAGAATCCTTTGGGTTCTCACTTCTCCCTTTATGTATCTAGTAAGAGCTTGAGTGTCTTCTTTTGGAGGCTGGGTCATTGATCCCTTAATGTGATCCATGACCTCATTCTCAATAAGATTTAGGTCAGTCCTTTTCTTCCATGCAAGAAAATTTACAACCCCAACCAATTTATTGCTTTCCTTGCAAAAAGACATTTTGATATTATTAGATATAGTCATAGACTTGTCGGATTGCTGCTTGCTTCCTCTTTTATCTCGATGTTGATAGAGGACCTTCTTCTTGAGTGATTAATGAGAGAGAGCTTGATTCATGATCCTTTGATGATGTGATGATATTTGAAGTGCTTCTAAGGTTTTGGATTTTCTTCCTGCTTAGATCTACTGTTTCTTTGATGTAGATCTTGAACTTGTTGATAGCCTTCGACTTGCTTTGATGCTTTCTTTGAAGATCAATTCTGTGTGTCAACTTTCTTTGACTGCCCTTTCTTTCCCTCAAAACCTAAGCTCTGATACCATGTTGAGAAATCTAGGGCATTCAAAGTTAACAATTTCTCTGCTTGATAATTTCTTATGATGCACTTTTACTTCTTTATCTTATAGTCTTTTCTTTGTTAGCTTATTAATGTGTTTTTTCATCAAGACAATTACCAAAATGCATAATGAAAAGACAAGTGACATAGTGTGTAGGCTTCTCTAGCCAAGGCCAAAACCTCTGACCTCTTGAGAGGAAAACCCGATCAAAATTCTTCTTCTAGATCTTCAATTGATAAGTACCAAGACCATGACACAGACCCTTGACTCTAGTATCCTCTCAAGAACCTTGTCACCAACCTTGATGCTCTGCCTCTTCCTTCCTTCGCCTTTCTTCTTGATCTAGGACTATTCTTTCTTGGTTTCTTCTAGAGAAACTCGACCTCTATCTCTCACTCCTTCACAATTTCCCTAGAGAATCTTGATCTCTAGGTCTTTACTTCAACCTTCCTAGAAGAATCCTTTCTTGCTTCCCCAGAAGAAACTTTACTACCCTAACTTCGCACTACCCAGACGAAATTTTGTTGTTCCCAGAATAATCTTCACACTTCACTTTTGTTGCTCCTTTGTCGTACTCCTTTTAGACCTTTCTTCGTACCTTTCTTCTACCTTCTCTTCACACTTTTTCTAGATGAGATTAGATCGAATTGCTTGTCCGAATTGTGTGTCTCCAAATGAGGCCGAGTTGGGCTATTTATACACTTCTTCACTTAACCTTTAGGCCGACTTGACAGCTGGAGTTAGGCCGACTTTATCTAGTAGCTTCTTCATCGTTTGTAGGCTGACTTTATTGAGTAGCTTTTTCATTGTTTGTAGGCCGACTTGAAGAGGTTAGGTGACAAATTTTTGGAGGATACTTTTACATAGACAAGATGACCTTTTACAAAGTGTAACATGACTCCATTACATGACAATGACTCTTACATTTTATGACTAGATGACAAATAAACCCTAAAGACTCTCAATGGGAGTCTTGACTCAAAAACAAAATCCTTGCTCATGAAACCCATGAAGCAAGTCAATATAATAATTTCATTTTTCTTATTTACATCTCATTACATAAAATCATAATTACATGTCATTATGAAGACCGAACTTAGTTACACTTTTCAACAGGTAAGCCTATTATTTTGGTGATAATTTCATCCTAGGAGGTTTTTCGTCTCACTAACTCATTTGTGTTTCTAAACACAGATGGTCGGCAAATTTTTTCCCTCTAGCTTCACCCGAAAGTTAGGGTGGAATTCTTCGTCAAAGTCTTAGGTGAGTACTAGCGTTTTAGTCGAGTCTTATGTAAAAATGATTTGGGAATAATTCTATGTTGCATGAGTTTCTAGAACGTGGGAACGTTGGGAACTTGGGTATGGGTGTCGGGAATGGCTAGAAGTTTTCCCAAAATTTACAAGAAATGGCTAATCGGGAGTGGTAATATTATATAATAAAAAAAATAAAAAAAAATTTTTAATTATATAATTATATAATAATAAATATTAATATAGAATCAAATACTCAAATATTAAAAATATTCAAAATATATAATTTCTCTCTTATATATAGATATTTCTCCGGGTGTTTCTCTCCCCGAGTCTCTCTCTTATATATATATATATATATATATATATATAATGTAAAGTTCATTATCAGTTCTTTGACATATGACCAATCTTTGGAACAATTTGACTTAAAAATACACAGGAACAATTTTACATATGTTTCTCTAGTTATTCTTAAGAGAAAAAACAAGCAACTCTAATGTTTAAACATTGACTGCCACATACAATATGCACACACAATCTTCTGTGATATATATACATAAACAACAAAATAAATACTCATCAGCATGACATCCTAGATATCGCCCTTATGTGTTGAAATTTGGTACCGGAGGATAGGTGGTTCCCTAAGGCTTTGATCTTTGGCCTAGGGAAAAGTGTCCAAAAGAATTTAATTTTTCTCCTAAAGTGACTTTATAATTTTTATAAAGTCAAATCTAATTTAAAAGTGATTTTAAGTAATAAAGTTACTAAAGTCTAATTTTAAAGTGACTTTAATAAAGTCAATGTAAAATTAGAAAGGAAAAGTGACTTTGGACAAATGACTAAGTGGGTCTTTATTAAAGTGGGGTGAATTAAAAAATAGAAAGTGAGATTTAAATGAGCATTTAATTTCAGCCCTAGATCTCAATCTTTTTCAGCCATTGGATTTAGGGATTCCCCAAAAGTCACTTAGGGTTAGATTAAAGGAGGAAAAGATCATTCATTCTTTTATGAGCAGATTGAGAGAAGGAGAGCAAGAGAGCAAGGGAGATTTCTGGACAGGGAGGAGAAGGAGGCAGTAGCTTGGCACACATTCCAAGGCAGCATTTTAGCAAGTCTGTACAACTGAGTTAGCACACAGTGAAACGCAGATATTGGGCACGATTTTCTAGAAATCCATACAGCGAGTGCACAAAAATCGAGGAGCAGAAATCCGTACAGCAAGTGGCTGTACCTTGGCATGCATTTCTAGGCAGAACCGTACAATTGTACGGCTGTTTTTTCTGCACAGAAATCAAGGAAACTGTACAACAGCATTTATGGTAGCTTGCACGCTTTTCTAAGCAGTTCGTACATCAACATTTAAGGCTGAAATTTGGGCACAAAAATCGAGGAGGCTGTACAACATTTATTGTTGTTTTGTTTTGCTATTTGCAAGTTTTTCCAATTGGCTATGAGGCACGGAAATCGAGATAAGTTGTAAAAGTTTGCTTGCTGATTTTTTGCTAAATATTTCTCTCACTGTAAAAAGCATTTTCCAGAAATAAGAAGGAGCTTTCGAACTGGTTTTCCCCAAGAGTTGTAAGGGGATTTTCTAGGGTCACCTAGACCAAAAATCACTGTGTTTAAATGTGTTGAATGACTGTTTGTATGTACTGATTTTTTATTTCTACATTTTCCAGCATTCTGTAATAATTCCAGAATTTGTGTTTTCAGCAAAATTTATTTTCCAGTTGTTGAATGTATGGATATGGGAAAGGGCATTTAACTATTTTGTTGAAATAAGGTGAAACTGAAAACCGGGGTGGGAAATGAGAAATTTTTACATTATGTCGAGGTGCCACACACTTCTTTAACCTGTCAAAAGATTGCTCCAGTTTTTCAATTAAGGATATTGATTTTAAAGAATTCTTTGGCCTTTCTTCCTATGAAGGTTTCAACATAAGCTCATGTTTTGTGGGCAGTTCAACATATTTCTCTACAGGGTTTGTATTCTCCAACCCCAAGGAACGTCGGAACTCCAAAAAAAAAACTATCTTTAAAGCTCTCAGAACTTTCCCAAGCTCCCATTGCAGCTCCTGTTGAAAAAGGTAACATTCCCATACAATTCCAAAGCTCTCGAGAGTGCGGGAACCATTGGAACGGGTTTTCCACCTCTCAAGAGCAGTTCTGGTGTAATAAAGGAATAATTTAAGTTAGTTGGCTAAATTATTTTATCACAAATCACTTGGTCTACTAGATCATATTGTGCCGCAAATTGGGTATGTAATTTGAGGGTCTAAGCCGAATGGGTATCCCCCCTTTGAGAGTTGAAATTGTAAATATTATGTAAAAATATTTTAATGCATGGTCTCTCATACTTAGACACCATGGTTAAAATATTAGAGGGTGGAAAAAACATTAAATCCCTTCAAGTGTCAATTAATTAATTTTTCTGGAAAAAATAATTAAATCCTAAGCTAGAAAATTAATTAATTAGAGTCAAATTAAAATGTCTTAGGAAAATTAAATTTTCCAAGTGTAAAATTCGTGGGTATCAAAAGAGTTAACTTTTGGAGCTCCTCCACCAAAGGAATATTGGATATTTCAAAAATCATTGGATCCTTGGACCTTGGTGGTTAAGTGAAAGTCATCTTTTCGGAAATCAACTCAAAATAATTAATTTTGAGCTAATAAAAATGGAATTAAATGAGAAATTTGAAATTTCTCAAAAATAAAAATTCAACAGCTAAGATTAAAAGATGATCAAGAATTTTTCGACAATTGAGATTATTTTGACAAGGATGAAGCAAACTAGACATTATTTTCCACTTTGAGATTTTATCTATAAATTAGAGAGTCATTTGAGTCTAGCCATCTGATTTTTGGTTAAGAAATTGTTGTTGAAGCATTGATGAAACACTATTGTCCCGCTAGAAACTTTTATTTCTATCATAATAAAGACTTTGGGGTGCAATTCAAGGCGTTCCATGTTCGTTGATTTGTGGTATGTACTGACTACGGGCTTTCCTATGTTATGCTGGTAATGATAAGATGTGTTTTTCATTAGATGCAGATAAAATCATTCTATTGATAGTTTTGGGCTAATCTTAGGTGATTTGATATGCCACATGATTATTGGATTTTATTGAGATAATTACATAGTTTTTGTAGGTACTTTAGTCCTTGGTCTCCATGTTCACAAACTTTGGGTAAGAATCAACTTTGATTGGATCCTGAATATATATGTGGTGGATTTAATCTTCGCTAAGGCTATAGTGTGCATTGGGTTTCTAAAGTATATTTTAGCCATTTATCAAAGAAAATATCCATCTTTTTTTTCTCAAAAATTTATTTTTCAAAACCCTTGTACATTTGTAAATTATTTTTGCTAATTGAGGTTTTGAGATTTTATATATATTTGGGGTTTGGATATTTTATCTCCATTTTTTGCAAGTGAAATCAAGAGAAATAGTTGGAATAGAGCTAGATCTAGGCCCTTGAGGGATCTAGTCTATAGAAACTTTTGTAGGGCCAGCCATTGGAAATTTTTTAGCAAAATTTAGATCTAGAAGAGAATTTTATTTTATTTTTAATTTTTTCTGAAGCAAAGGTTTCATTTTTCAGGCCTCCCAAGTTCGGATCCAACCCTTCTAGGGCTAGCGTCTCCCTTTTCTTGGCCTGTGTAAGCCTTTTCAGCCTCTACGTCATCCTTTAGGGCCTCCAAAGGGCCAGCGTAAGCCTTTTAGGGCCTCAACCTTCTCTTTTAGCCCCTGCGCCAGGGTTCTAAGGCCTTTCTAGGACTAGCCATGAGGTCTAGAGGCCTCGGCCTCCCTTTGCGGCCCTCCTTTCCCAGTTCGTGGCCCTTGTGGGGCCCACGAAAACCCATTTTGGCCCTCTAATCCTATCCGTCCAGCCTTTAGGGCCTCTCTCCTTCTTGTGTTAGCTTTTCTTGACTTCCTCCTTTATCCTTTGACCTTTTTTTGGCCTCCTAGCCCCCTTAGCCCTTAACGCTAGTGTTCCTAGGCTAGTGTTGGTCCTCTTTGGCCTTTGTCTAGCCCTAGTTTGCCCTAAATCCATTTCTGATTTTTCTGCACTAAATATTTGGTGGTTTTGCAGGTTTTTGGCCTCAAAAAATCTGTTTGTTAGTTGGCAACTTCATCCCAAAGTTTCAGTAAATTTGGACCAAGGGATCTTCAAGGCCTTGGGCCTAGGGTTTGCTCTCTAAACCGTAGCTTTTCACTGTTTTGCTACTGCTATAAATTTTATTTTATAGCAATGATATAAGTACTCTAAAACACATCTAAGTTGGTCAAAATAATTTAAAAATTGCAAAATTTGATTTTCTCAAAATTTGGCCACTTGGGCATTGGTTATCTAGTCTAGATCTAGAAATTTGTTTGTTGGAATTTTCAACATAAACATCTGAATCGGATTTGAAGTTTTTCTGAATAATTCACCTAAAAGGCTCAAAATTTCAAATTTTCAGTTTTGACAAATTTTCCCAAGTTCTGGACATTTTTTGGCATTTGTTCAAGCACTA
The DNA here is from genome assembly GCA_000404065.3 of Pinus taeda. NCBI lineage: Eukaryota > Viridiplantae > Streptophyta > Pinopsida > Pinales > Pinaceae > Pinus > Pinus taeda. The sequence continues at coordinate 370,032 of APFE031485269.1, forward strand.
ATAACTCACTGGTTTTCTGATTTACTCACTGCTGTAACAAGATTTTCAGATCTGATATTTATTTAATATCATACTTTAAAGACCCTAAAAATCAAAATTTTCAGCTTGATAAACAAATTTTAAGTTCTGGGCATGTTTGGGTATTTATTGTAGCATTGGTATGTCCCTACTTATATCTTTCTTACTGCTATAATAAGTAAATCAGTTTTGAATTTTTTTTTTAATACTGCATCCTAAAGTGGGCTAAAATCATAAATTTACATTTGCTAATCATTGGAAAATTTTCTGTTTCATGTGTTTGGTAAATTTCATGATCTAAGGTGATTCTCTTACTGCTGTCATAATACTAATAAGTATTGAAATTTCTGAAGTATTATTGCTGATCAGAGTTGTTGGAAATCTAAAATTTGCTTGTCTTATCTTGGTCATAAGAATTGCCTAATTTGTACTTGAAAAAACCAGAAAATCTGAATCTAATCTTGTTGATGAATAAAGTTAACTTGGGTATCTAAGATCTAATTGGTATTGTGGTACCAACATATGAATATTCTTGAGTAACTTTGATTTGCATCTTGTGTTGATAATCATTGGTGGATAAGTGCTCTAGTTTCTTTCAATTATTATCATCTTGTGGATTGGTCTATTTTTGGCATTAAGTTAATTAACGCTTTCTTAATTGTGAGATTGCACATTGTTGGAAAATCAAAGATATTATATTAGGGTTTGATTCTTCTTTCTAGATAATTACTTGTGAGTGTGTTGGCTTCTTTTACTTCTTTATTATCTTAGCTTCATCAAGCAATTACCATATTATATGTGTATGAAGATCACAAAACAAGAGACACAAGATATAGGCACATGCCAAGGCAAAACCCCCCTCGAGGGGAAAACCCAGTCAAGATAATTCTTCCTTTCGATATTATTCTTTGAGACTCTTTACCCTAGACCAGGACTAGACTTTCCCTCCACACCATGTTAGCCTCCCAAATGTTCGACCCCTTCCAGCAAACATCTACTAGGAAGTAGCTTCTAGTAACATGTAGCTTTTGGCAACAACAAAATCTTAGGAGACTTCGATCTCCCAACCCAGACCACAAAACAGAGAGAGGCACCAAAAATTTGATTTTCTTCTTCTCTAAAGACTTCCCCAAACTCGCACTTCTTTCCACCTCCTGGCAACAGACTTCGCACTTCTCTAGCTCTTCTTAAGATATCGAACTTGCTCGAGAGTTGATGATACTAATGACTTTGACCTCCTTGTATATATAGGTTTCTTGTGGGTCGAATGAGTGTCCTTAGGCCGACTTGATCTATCTTAGGCTGACATGATGTGGAGGGTACATAATTCATATTTGACTTGATACAAAACCTTTTACATGATCCGAAAGCCCAAGAAGGGTATCTTCAAATGTACAATGACTCTATAAACTCAATATTAATCCTAGAAGTCCACAATGGGGACTTTGACTAATATAATGATGACCCAAGCATGAAACCCATGCTTTAATAAGTCATTGTTACAATAATAAAAATTATTTTCTTTATTCTTTTGACAAGTACATCACATAATGACTCAAGTACATTTTTGAAGACCGAACATCGTTACATTTTCTAACACTCCCTCTTAACTAGGGAGGTATTCATAATGTACATATATAATGGAATATCTCAAACTATATGAAAACATGAAGAAATTTTAGGCACCATAATGCCATGGACTAGATTCTTGACCAGGGCAATCTATCCAAGTGGGACTAAGGTGGACTCAAGCTTTCAGCCCCTCTAGGTACCATCAGGGTTACTTGCTAACCACCAACCCAAACATATTGGTGTGTATCCAAAATAGAGTTCAATAACCAACACCACCTTTTCAACTTCGGGATCCAGACATCAAAACAGAGTGGCGGCCTGATGTCTCCCCAAGCAATGCTTCACTCGCAAAGCCTCAACAAATCTCTTCCATTTCCTTATCATCAATACAATCACCAATATCTACCAAACCCAATAGGTTCCTTAGATATTCGAACTTCTTATTAGGAAGGGCCTTTGTCAGTATGTCTGCTACCTGTTCATCTGTCGAGACATACTCTAACTTCACGATCCTATCCTACACCAAGTTCCTAATGAAGTGGAACTTATTATTGATATGTTTTGTCCTTGCATGAAACACGGGATCTCCAGACATCTTGAGACAACTTTGATTGTTATAATTAACCACAGTAGGACCAAAAGACTTCTCGAACAAATATGTCAAAAGCTTCCTTAACCAAACAACCTCTTTTCCTACTTCCCACGCAACCACATATTCTGCCTTGGCACTACTCAATGCAACGAGATCTGCTTCCTGCTCATCCGTGAGATCATAATAGCTCCCAGACTAAAGCATCCTCGAATAGTGCTCCTTCCATTAGTCTCACTACCACCCCAATTAGAGTTTGTGAAGCCAATTAACTTGACTTTCTTACTATCATACTTTAGGCTGTGATGTATAGTGCCACGAAGATACCTCAATATATGTTTGGCAGCTATCCAGTGATCAAGACGAGGCTCCAACTGAAACTGACTAAGAATGTTCACTGCAAAACATATATCTGGCTTAGTATTTACCAAATACATTAGGGAACCCACCAACTGTCGATATGAGGTAGGTTCCATGAGATTAGAGTTGGATCTCCTCAACTTCTTGAGGTTGGTGATCATAGGAGTAGTCATTGACTTGGAATCCATCATCCCAAATTTTTGCAATAACTTGATGATGTACTTTCCTTGCCCCAAATATATCTCCCCAAGTCTCTGCCATACTTCTAGACCTAGGTAGTAGTGCATCAGTCCTAGATCCTTCATTTCAAATTCAACTGTCAACATCTTCTTGCATTCTTGAATTCTTTGTTCTACACCTATGATGAATAGATCATCCACATATATAGAATAACGACGGGCTCATTATTCATGACCTTGATGTATAAATTTGGATCAACAGTACTCTTCATGAACCCAATTCTAAGAATATATGCATCATTCTTGCATACCATGCCCTCGGTGCTTGCTTCAAACCATATAGGGCCTTCTTGAGTCTGCAAACATGGCAGTCCCTGCTATTCAATTCAAATCCCTCAAGTTGTTCGATGTACACTTCCTCATCAATGGTCCCATTTAGAAATGCGGTCTTTACATCCATTTGATGGATATTCCAACCCAGTGTAGTAGCCAATGAAACCAATGATCTAATAGTAGTGTACCTTGTTGTAGGTGCAAAGGTTTCTTCATAGTCAATACCTTCCTTTTGAGAGAAACCCCTTGCAACAAACCTTGCTTTCTACTTGTCTATATTTCCATCAACAACGTGTTTGATCTTATAGATCCACTTCGATGTGACAACCGATTTGTCACTAGGTCGATGAACAATTTCCAAAACCCTATTCTTCATGATGGATTGATATTCTTCTTGCATAACTTTCTTTCAAACCTCTTCATGCTCAGCTTCCTTGAATGTAGAGGGTTCGACTTCAATTAACTTTGTCGTATATGCAACATAGCCAAAACATCTCTTTGGTTTCTTACTTTCCCTGGAGGACCCTTTTGCAGCTTCATGTCCTTCAACATCTTCTAATGTAACTTTCAACCAATTTGGCCTCTTTCTTGTGGTTGGGACAACCACCGATTGAACAGGATCACTTGGTCCTTCTTCTTCAACATTTGTAGTAGAGTTCTTATGATGAACTTCTTCTTCTTCAAATACGGGAACTTCTTCATCATTAGAAACAATAGGAATATCCTTTGATTTCTTGTAAGCTTGATTTTCATCGAATATGACATCCATGCTTACTTCAATGTGTCTTCCTTCCTTTATGTAAATTCTATATGCTTTTGAGGAAAGACTATAAGCAACGAATATTTCCTTGATACTTGTCGAGTCCAACTTCTTTCGCTTGTCTTTCAGAACATGGATATACGCTGGACTTCCAAAGATGCAGAGGTGATCCACACTCGGCTTCTTCCCTGTGAATACTTCCTCGAGTGTAGTATTATTAAGACTCCTATGAGGACTTCTATTTTTAATGTACATGGCAGTCATTGCTGCTTCACCCCATAAGAACTTCGGTAGATCTTGATCAAGGAGCATAGTTTGAATGCGTTCTTCAATTGACCTATTCTTCATTTTGGCCAATCTATTTTGTTCAGGATAGTAGGGAACAATGAGCTCCCTCTTAATACCTGCATCCTTACAATATGCAATCAATTCTTTAGAAGTGTATTCCCCACCATTGTCAGACCTCAAAGATTTTATCTTTCTTTTGGTTAGGGTTTCCACTTCAGTGTTGAACTCCTTGAACTTGTAAAATACTTCATCTTTAGTTTTAAGTAGGTAGAGCCATATCTTCGTCGAATGATCATCAATGGATGTACATAATAAAGATGACCTCCAAGTGATTTTTCAGACATGGGCCCGCACACATTAGAATGGATGAGGTCTAATATTTCTTTAGACCTAGTTTCACTATTATGACATGGCTTTCTAGTATGCTTCCCCAAAGAGCATCCCTTGCACACACCTTCATGATCTAACTTCATATTAGGAATACCATGAGCTAGTTGACTAAGAGTAGGGATGACTCGGTAATGGAGATGACCATACCTCCGATGCCATAGTTCAATGAGACTTATTTCCATATGAACCAAAGCTCGAGGAGATGGTATGATAACTGGGTAAAGGCTTCCTTCACGAACTTCAATAACCCTAGCTTTATCAATGCTAGAGTCTTTTCCCCAAACCAAAAGAAATTCTTTCCCCTTTATCTTCTAAACAACAAATAGAAAGTAAATTCTTTTTCAAACCTAGAACATAGAGAATGTTGTTGAGATGCAGCTTTGATCCCTTATCCAGCTTCAATGATGTTGATCCCAGGCCTCTAACAACATAGCTTTTGTTGTCACTCAATTCCACTGCACGAGAGGATGGCTCCTTTGATAGTGTGTGAAGTTTCTTGTTTTCACCTGTCATGTGTTTCGATGCTCCACTATCAATGATCCATACATTATCATTAGTAAGAGAACCTATAAGGGCAGCCAAGAATCCTTGACTCTTAACCTTATTGAACAAATGTAGATGACCTTCTTGATCCAACTTTCGACAATCTTGTAACGCAATCTTATGTAGTTCACCATAGAGGGAGAATCCATGCCAACAAAGTGATCTTTAACTTCTCTTGACCTTAGCTCCGATACCATATTGGAAAATCAAAGATATTATATAAGGGTTTGATTCTGCTTTCTTGATAATTACTTGTGAGTGTGTTGGCTTTTTTTACTTCTTTATTATCTTATCTTTCATCAAGCAATTATCATATTATATCTGTATGAAGATCACAAAACAAGAGTCACAAGATATAGGCACATTCCAGGGCAAATTCCCCCCTCGAGGGGAAAGTCCAGTCAAGATAATTCTTCCTTTCAATAGTATTCTTTGAGACTCTTTACCCTATACCAAGACCAAACTTTCCCTCCACACCATGTCAGCCTCCCAGATCTTTGACCCCTTCCAGCGACTTCGACTAGGCAACAACTTCGCGTAACATGCAGCTTCTGACAACTACAAAATCTTAGGAGACTTCAATCTCCCAACCCAGACCATGAAACAAAGAAAGAGAGGCACCAAAAGTTCGATTTTCTTCTTCTCTAAAGACTTCCCCAAACTCGCACTTCTTTTCAGCTCCCGGAAACAGACTTCACACTTCTCCAACTCTTCTTGAGATATCGAACTTGCTTGAGATTTGATGCTACAAATGACTTCGACCTCCTTGTATATATAGGCTTCTTGTGGATCAAATGAGGGTCCTTAGGCCGACTTGATCTCTCTTAGATCGACATGATATGGAGGGTACATAATTCATTTTTGACTTGATACAAAACCTTTTTACATGATCCGAAAGCCCAAGAAGGGTCTCTTCGAATGTACAATGACTCTATATACTCAATACTAATCTTGGAAGTCCACAATGGGGACTTTGACAGTTTGACTAATATAATGATGACCTAAACATGGAACCCATGCTTTAATAAGTCATTGTTACAATAATAAAAATTCTTTTGTTTATTCTTTTGACAAGTACATCACATAATGACTCAAGTATATTATTAAAGACTGAACATAGTTACATTTTCCGACACACATAACATGTTGAAACTTAAGATAATCTCTAATTAAGAAACTTCACTCATAATCATTGCATAAGCATTCTAGTCTTAGCTTTGCACTTAATAACTTACCTCCAAGCATAAGCTTGGTTGATAGACTCCTAGGACAACCCTCTCTCATCTAGCTTGAGGGATTCAACCCTTCTTTGTGGTTAACATAGTGACATTGCAGTCATCAAAGCCACAATTTCTGTAGCACTGATGGCACTGGGTGGTTGGAACACAGGGGGAGGTAGCGTTAATTAGGCCACTTCCTGCTTCTTGTTGGATTTCATCTCACAATCTACTCTGAAGATTGTTTCTCAAAAGTTAAAACAGTTAAGGGAAAGGTTCAACTTAGATTAGGCATTTAATCTAAAATTAACCAACATCCTTTCATCATAGCTAGTTCTTAGGAGTTGCATCTGCATATAAGTTAGTTCATCATATTAGTGGCAATTGTCCATTTGGTTACTTAGCAATAATTTCTAATAAGCAAGAAGTTTTGGCCCCATCAGGCACTAGTCTTAACAATAAGTCTAATCAAATTTTTAATCTTGCTATATTTTACCAAGTAGCTAGGCCACTCAACTGTGTCTCTCGAACAAGTTGGTTCCTAACTTGTTTTCCTCCACCTCATTTCCATAGGGATTACCCCCCATAGCCTGTTGTTGGGAGACAGCTAGAACGGAGTGGGTGAGGATCAGAGTGACAACCCCTGCCCTCACTGATTTCGCGGTGCTTGTACAATCCGAGCGACAACAAGCCTCTTATCATTTCAAGTCAGCTAGGCCCCGAAAAGGCACCCATTCGACCTCCTTCAAAATTCTATATAAAGGAGACCTCTCCCCCTCATTTGTACACATCGAATTTGTCTCGTCTATCTCCGATCCATCGAATTTCAGAAGGGGAAAAAGAGGGCCAAAATTTCAGGAGGGTTTGAGATTTCATCTTGTTCTTAGGTATTGGTTTGGCTATTATCTTGATGTTGTTTATGATGTATTGATGAACTTCGAACTCTTTCTCTCTCATAAGGAAGGGTTTCTGGGTTTTCCCCTTGTGGGTTTTGCCTTGGCCTCAGGCCTAAGTTCTGTCTCTTGTCTCATGGTTTCATGGTTATTTTCTACCGTTTTTCATGTTTAATGGTTGATATTTTCTTATGTATAACTTCTTAATGATATTGAATGAATGCTATTGTGGAATTAATATTAACTGATCATTGGAAGTAGCTATCATGATGAAAAAAATCTATTCTAACTTGTTCCCTAGAAAAATCAACATGAAGGAGCCACATAATCAGCCAAAGATTGATAGGAAATGTTTGTAAAGTAGTATGGGCAAGGAAGGTTGTGCTTCAAAGGAAATGTGTCAAGTCGTATCACCATGCACCTCCTTTCCTCTTCCCTTTTTGTGATATGATCGCCCCCTTGTTTCTAAAACAATCTATTTGATGGATGTTATATTATTATGTATTTCCTTTTATTCGTGCATAAGCAAACCATAGAAAATATAACAACCACACTTGAATCCTAGCTTTGTCATTGGGACTCATTTGCATTCAATAGTTGGGCCTTGTCTCTGAGCTCCGCACTAGGAATATTTATAATGCATTTACATTATTTACACATAGTGTCATTTAACTCAACCCACATGGCTTGACTTTCATCACATAACTTCATCATTCAAATAATACATGATTTAATGTATTATATTCTAAGGGATAAAAACAGGTGCTACATTCTTGTACCCCTTGGAATAACATTGTCCTTGGTGAATGTTTCTTTCTAAAAATAAGACAATGTTTTCATTTTTTAAATGCATCCACAATACTATCCTCTTCATCTCAAACTTTCTTTTTTTCTCTACCTTGAAGAACAATGTTCAACAATTCCTTTCATTAACTTGAGATACTTGTAGGGCCTTAGCATTTTTGCATATACATATAGAAGTCATCAAAGGAAACATACATGTCAAAGCCATTTTTATGCAATAGTTATTTTGTTCACAAAAATGTTTGATTCATCATTGAAACACACATTATCAATACAAGAGATGTTGACTTTTTGTAAAAGAAACTTGTTGATTTTTGAAGTGAAATAGATTCAAGCATAATTTCTGAAACTAATAATTAGTTCTAATGATATTGAATATTATCTTAGCACTTCTAGATTATCATTAAGAAATTACACTTCAAAAATTCAACCATAAAATGCATTAGGACAATAGAGATCACAATAGAACAATGATGCACAAAGACACGAGATATTTTTACCTTGGGAAAACCCTCTTGTAGGGAAAAATCCAACAACCTTTTCTTAGAGACTATCAAATTCAACAAGAGATACAATCTCATATCTCCAGTCAAAATAATGTCAAACTAACCAACAAACAAGCACTGGTCAAACTTGGTCAAACTAATATTCTATTTGATTTCTCAGATGATCTCTTGTTGAAAAAAATTCTCTATCCCAGGAAAAGGTTGAAGGAGTTCGCTATGTTGATGAATCCATCCACCTCATGTATTATTGAACCATGTGGAAAGCATCCTGCATCAACATCATGCTTAACAAGTCTTCACTTGGAGCGAAGTCTCCAATAATCCGAGTTGTCACTTGGAACCTGATCAATATCTATGACCTATGATGAAACCTTGGGCTATTACTATTCCTACATGCCAATTAAATGGTAACATACTTGTTTGATGCTAAAGGAACTTACTCTACACACTAGCCAAGTACCTCTTGGCAATATGGGGGAGCACTATGGGCCTTGATGCTCTTTGGGCCATTCTCCCTAGCCACATTACATGGTGCCTAGTCAATATCCATGACCTATCAATATCTTGACCTAGGGAGAATGTCTGCCCCTTGATGCTACAACTTGAAAACTCCCTTAAACCAAGGGAAACATTCTCAACCACACGAAGCTTGTCCCTGAAGTATACAACATTCACCGCAGGGCAGAGGCTTTGTGAGAATGTTGGCATCTTGTTCGGTTGAGAATGCATTGGAACCTCATTGCTCCATTCTATACCATGTCTCAGATACAGTGGTACTTAATGTGCTTTGACCTGTCATCATAGTCATATCCTGTACTTGAATAAACAATCATGTGAGTAGCTTCCAAAGCCACACTACTTCACAACTCGACAAACTAGCTGCAATATACTTGGCCTCTATAATCTTGAGTGCAACACATGTCTGCTTCCTGCCCAAGTAGAATCCAAACTAAATCATCATCCTAAAGTACTCTTCATGTCTTCAACACTCTATGCCCAATTTGAATGTGTATATCCTTGCAGTTGTATTTCTCAATTCACATCCAACTATACCATGTTGGTACCTCAACACATGTTGTGCCATGGCTGCATTCCAATCACCCTGATTGGGTGCTCCCTCTAAAATAGATCTTGTTGTGGCAATTTCGATTGCTCCCTCTGCCACTTAGCTTCTTCAGATTAGTTAACATGGGAGCGGCCATGGACTGGCTATCCATCGTCCCAAATGTCTGAAGTATTGTAATAATATGCTTCCTTTGACCAACGAAGATCTCACCCATGTTTTGCCATGCTTCTAGTCCCAAGAAGTGATGATGTATCCGACCAAGACCCTTCATCTCGAATTGAGAGGTCAACTTCCTCTAACATTGAAGCAGAGCTTGACTGCTCCCTTTATCATGGAATCAAATCCTCTTGCCACTGTTGTTCCCTTTATCACGTTATTTCCTTTGCTCCCGAGAGAAACAAGTCATATAATAACAAGATCAACCAAGACTCATCAGATATCCATCCATTCAAGAGTACCATGCTTGAGGTTTGTACAAATCCTTCTTTAGTCTACAAACATGAGATTCCCTCTCATGTATGTGAAAGCCTCGAGGTAGCTCTATGTACACTTCTTATTACTCAATTACTCCATTATGTAAAACAGTCTCCACATCTGCCTGAATCAATTTCCAACCCATAATAGAAGCAACACAAATAATCATTCTAATAGAAGTGTACCTGACAATTGGAGCAATTGTCTCCTCTTAGTCCTCTCCCTCTACCTATGAGAATCCTTGCTTTGTACTTCTCTATGTTGCCATCACTGCTAACATTCCACAAATCTCGACACAATGACATCCTTCAAACTTGTTTTACTGCCAGCTTCCTCTAAACTAGGAGGTCTTTTGATCACTAGGCATGATGTTAGTACAAGTTTTTCCCTCTAAAACACAAGTTTTGAATCAACAATCGATTCTTTTCAACTTGGTTTTTGCTTGCATAGTTGTACAACATAGTATCACATTGGCCACATAACAGTGCAGTGACCAATGTGGAATGGTCAAGTTGTTCATGTATCAAATACATGACTGAATCCATGTTACATAATCTATGTAAGATGATTGCATACGAGTTGTGTCAATGGCGATATTCAACTATGTATCTACTTTGGATATAACTGTTGTTAGATTCTATTATACATATGTATAAAGATTACGCGTCTTTAAATTCAGGGTTGTATTTTGCTTCTGTCTAATCATGTTTGAACTCTCACCGAGATTGGATTCTTCAGTCATTGCCTATAATTATTCTTTGTCTTTAATATATATATATATATATATATATAGTTTCTCATATAATTGCTATTAACATAGACTATGTCGTTATGTCTTTCATCAATTTGGTATAGAATAGGCTCGGATCATGGATGAACTTAATTAAACGAATCATACTTTTGAATTGACGAGCCAAGGAGACAATGAATCGTAACAATGGACTTAGATTGAATCATAATGATAGCTGATTTTGCTTGTTCCTTTTAAATTGACTCTCTACTAGCACTGATATCTCAACTCAACTTTGGTCTCGGGCTTTGATTGATTTCCACCTACACTTAGACTAGCCCAACGGTCCTATTGTTCGCCTTTAGACAAATGTTACGACCTTCTTGTACTCAGATCTAAGGATTTTTTGGCCCTCTTGTTTACTACTTGAGGCCTCTGGGCCTCTTCCCGAGGCTTTGTGACCCTTTTTCTTGAGGCTTTGCGACCAACTACGACCTAACCCAGGTGGCCTTGGTGTAATCTTTTCAGCCTTGCTTACTAAGGTCTTTCGGCCCTATACTAGGGCTTCAATAAACATAACTCGACCCTCTTCTTCTCTTTCTCAAATAGCAAATAAGATTAGCCTCCTTCTTGAGCACAAATTCTGAACAAGCTTGGCCCTCCTCTTTTTAGATAGATAGGACAAGGATTTTAATGCGGAGTGGTGTCTCCAAAGAGCGATGATCTCAATGCTCTTTCTTCACCAAACGCTTTGATTCCATGTTGATTTTTCAAGTGCAATAGATTCAAGCACAATTTTTGAAACTGAGAATTACTTTTAATGATATTGAATATTATCTTAGCACTTTCAGATTATCATTAAGGAATTATACTCCAAAAATTCAACTATAAAATGCATTAGGACAACAAAGATCACAATAGAACAATGATGCACAAAGACACGAGAATTTTTACCTTGGAAAAACCCTCTTCTAGCGAAAAACCCAACAACCTTTTCTTAGAGAAATTATCCAATTCAACAAGAGATACAATTTGATATTTCTAGTCAAAATAAAGTAAAACTAATCAACAAACAATCCCAAGTCAAACCTGGTCAAACTGAGAAATTTCGGCCACCTTGCACTTTCATTAGAATTCAGACTACTACCTCAGGAAACTTTGGTATGTTCCCCAGAAATACATAGAGAAACTTTGGTCAATTGCCTTAGATTTAGTCAAACTGTGCCTCAGAAACTTCGTTGGTCTCCTCCTTCCTTTTCATGTGCGAACAAAGAATAGATGTGTGTGAGAGATCCGAATTAGTTCCCTGAGGAAGATGAATGGTGTATATATAATAGATTAGAGTGCCCCAATTGGCATGTCCCTTGGGTGGGGCCAACTCAAGCAATTGGATCCAACCTGACTTTTGGAGGCAATTTGAAAATTTAAATTTTGACTTTTCCCTTTTTAATTTGGAGTCAACTTAAAAGTCAAATTTATGTTTTCTTCTCTTTTTAATTTTAGTGCTCATACAGTAAATGAATCTTGACCGTAGTTACAAAAATTTAACAAAACATATCTTCTAATGTGATAAATACTTTCAAATGATTGTTTGATCAATTTAACTTATGTCACATGTATCATTAAGTAATTATACATAGAAAATCTCAACAATAATGCAATGATAACAATAGGATCATAAAGAGATAGCCAAACAACAAATAGACAACAAATTTACCTTGGGAAAAACTAGCCTTGGGAAAAACCAAACAAACATTTCTTCTTAAGAGAGATTGTTCTTCAACAGTGACTACAATTCCAAAATATTTTAGGATTTCTGCCAAAATCAAGTCAAGGATAACAATCCAACCTTTGCCTCGTTAACTCACAGGGAAAGGCTCCTTTTAATGCCTTGTATACTCAACTGCTTCACAATGGACTTTTCCCTTCAGTGAATTGTACTAACTAGCCTAAAAAATTGCTATTTAAAACTCCTTTATCAAACAAACTTCATTTACATGTTCAAGAAACCACCTTTCATAGAACAACCCCTTAAATCTACCTCGATGGCTTCTCTAAGGTCCTGAGGCACCTCAACCCCTTCTGCCCATGGATTTGAGGCTTTTCGACCTTTTTTGCTCACCACCTAAGGCCTCTTGACCCTCCTGAACTCAATTGGAGGCCTTTTGTCCTTTTGTTACAATTATGAGGCCTTTCGTCTTGCTTCTAGGGCTTCGTCCCTCTTCTTGGTCTCACAAAAGAATATCGGCAGCTTCCTTTTCCTTAATACAACAGACAAAAACCTCCTTTTTTGTCCAACAAACAGATAAACAATCCTTCTTTCAACAGACAAGATACTTGGCCCTATATCAAAGATCCACTAGTCACTTCCTTAGACAGATTTGCTCCAACTCGGCCTCTTCTTTAAGATTTGCGGCTCTCTCTTAGGCTTTCTATTCTTCACAAATAGGATGTTCGAATTGGCCAATGGGTGTGAGAGCACACAGGTAACCTCATGGGTCTCCAAGTAGATCGAAGATGCCTGTAAACCATCTACAAGGGCTCAGATGATGGTGTAAGTGATGCGACATCAACATACAAGTCCTGGGTCATTTGCCAAGTGCATGGTATAACTGTGGGGTTGGCTGGGCATGGTGAACTAGGTGCATCTTCCTTATCTAATAGGTGAGTCTCGAGCAATCTCTAAACATCTCTATTTTGTTGGGAATCACGATTGTCGTTAGACCAAAACCCGCAGGTATAGTCAACGATCGCATCGCCAGAGATAAAGATCCACGAGAGATGGTTAGTCCATGTCACGAAACACACAAGAAGCGTTGGTTTATCCAATATCCAACAATCTCCCCCCAACATGAGCCGGGTGTGTATCGACTTACACTCTGATACCATGTAGTAATTTACAGTGTAAGTTTCTTAGATAGAACACTAAAGGGGATCCATGGAGCATTGTCTATTTCTATGGAGGGCCATGGGTCTCTACACACACCCTACATGTGCCATTGTAGCCTTCTAGAGGGTTACGACCTTGTATAGGGAGACCAAACCCAAAATGGAGAACATTTGCAATCCTGCATAAGATCCATTGTGTCCCCAAGCTAGTACAACAAGTCATCAAAGGAAATTGAGTTAAAGAGATTACAAACCATGGGCAACAGGTGGGCACTTCATAGTGATATACCCTTCCATAGTGGGCTTTGGCATGTGCTAATGTCTCCAAGCTCCATATGGTGTTAACCAAGTATCCAGTTAGGTGGTTTCTTCCTTTAAAGGGGATAGTATGTCCAAGGTACATCCTTCAAAGGGTGGTGGCATGTGATAAAGAGATGAATGGAGTAGGGAATGAAAATGGGCAGCCCTAGGCCACATGCTGGGGTAGAAGGGTAGCTAATAAAAGGGAAGCCCACACTTGGGTATATAATGTATAGGAAGGGGAAATTGTGGTGCATGAAGTGCCCCGACCTTGATTTTTCTATCTTTATTTATATGCCTTTTGCCTTTTAGGATTTTTCTTTGATTAACTGCTCGGGGCTCAAGGGATAAGAGCATGATGTATAAGATATACCAGTGGATATCCCCTCTAAGGTAGGGCGGTTCATTGCCCACCAGGGGTTGGGACAATCATGGGTTCTTGAATGATAAAGCAGGCTCATCTAGGGCCTGCAGGAACCAGGGAGACGACCATGAGAATGGGGTATAACTCATGCATTGGCTTTTTCCCTCACACTAAATGTGTTTGTCCCGACTATCTTTTGCATTTTGTGGTACATTTTCCTATTGAGTGTGGCCAATTATGCTTTCACTTTTCTTTTCAACTGCATCAACCTATGGGGCATCATTTCAGGTTCGACCCAAGGTGTGGGCAAGGGCAGGGGGAAGGAGAGCCCTATGTGGACCTAATGGAGGGATGTAGACCTAGGTAGGAGAAATGCTGAATGGGGGCTATAATGAGTTGAAGAGGAGTGATATACGTGGATGAAGGAGCGAGACCACGCAACCAAAATCAAGGTTTCACGTGTAGTACCATCTTTAAATCCCAAAGGTAAGTAAAAGAGATCCCACTCTTTTCGCCGAATCCCCCCATTAATCCATGCCCAAAAGTATCCATGATAAGCAAATTACAATACTCAATTACCAGATGACAAGGAATACCTTTAGGTTCGGGAGGCCCACCTTCAAACATATGATCATGACAGATGGGTGAGGGACCACATAGCCGGCTCAGGTGGCGGAGAAATGGGACAACGAGCTAGTTGGTGGCTACAAAAGGCTATTCACTGCTGGGTGAGGACCATCTCGAAAAAAAATTCTCCTAGGGATATCACCCACAAAATGGTGGGTAACATCTGGCTCCAACTGAGACATGATCTCTTGAAAAAGTGGACGAAGCTACTTGAACAAGAGGTCACGAGAACTCCAACAATATCTTGGTTACCGTAGAGCTGTTACCTGCACATATAATGGATGAAAAACACGGGGCAACATGCTTTCGCGGTGTCTCATGATCGCACATGCTTTTATTAGACCCATAAAATTGACTCATAAAAATAAACTTTGAAATGCAGTCTTAAATCTAAATGCAGCTAATCTACCATGAAAAATATCATATGACATTACTTCTAATGCGGAAATCAGCATGCAATGCATCCTACCCTAACATGCATATGGTATAAAAGTATTACTAAGTGTAATCATAAAGCCAATGCAACCAACATATCATCAAATCAATATAAATGTGTTGGCTTATATGATTACTCATGCAGCAAATGTCAAAGCGAAGGTGGACAAAATCACATGGATGATAAGGCTAGTGGGAATTAGGAAAATAGAATGCCCACACATGGATGATTATGTGAGAAGAGGTAAGAAAAGGATGTAATCTAGTCCATGAGATCTTCTCTTCTAATCAAAATATAGAGATGTCAATGATTAGGCTCATAAACTTATGATGGATGGCAATCTCGAGTATATTATTTCCATGATAGTCCTTATCATTTATGTCATATTTTATGGCCTCTACAGGGTTATGATGAGATGGAGAAACACAATTATGTTGCCCATGATGAACACATTAGAAAGGGGACATTATAGATTGATCATGACCCTCAGGGGGTACCCAAGGAGATAAAGGATATTCATTGAGGGGTTTTTCCTTGACACTATACTTCGAAAGGGGAGAGGGATCGAGGTTGCTTGAGATCATATGAGTACAGGTGCGGGAATCACTCTCAAAAAGAGAAGAAGGCAAAGGAGAGTGTGGAGTGTTACATCCAATAGGTTTTTCTACAAAGTCATAATCTAAAGGCGCAGATGATGATCCAAAATGGATTTGGATGGACTCCTAAGAAGTTTTCATCACAGAGGAAAATGAAAGTCCAAGGAAGTTCCTGGACATAACCCCATTGCAAAGATCTTTTCATTTTGAATCTCCTGCAACTTGAATAGGCAAAAATGGACTTAGGATGCAGAAGTTATCGCTCAAGGAAGATGCCCTTTGTTTTTAGAAAAAGAGGCAAAATCCCCTAAAATGGCCAAAAACCCCTTATAAAGGGAAATTGCATCGGAAAAAGGCAAAGGTCGGACTTAAGCGGAGGCGGAAGAAACTTCGATCCGCCGATCCAATGTATCGGATCGGAGGTAGACGTATGTGCGATATTGGGACCCTAGGCCTGGCGATTGCGATCATGCGATACGCCAATCGCCGATCATGCAATACGCCGATGATCGGATCGGCGAATCAACAACGACGATGTACAGAACCCCTGGGCCATATGCGACGCGATATGCGATAGCGATTGCGACGGGCAATCTCAGCCGTCGGATAGCGAAAGGAATGGATGACCAGGATTAAATCAAATTGGCGATTGTCGGACCTGACGAATTTCATAAGTGCAGTTTATAAAATTTGAAATTCGGGAAAACGGATTTTCCTATGTATTTATGCATTTCCGCTATATAACCAGAATACAAAGGAAAATGCCCGAAAGCGATAAAACCGGACTTGAAGGGGAAATAAAGGCGCGATCTATATAATTTGAGTTCCGTAAAGGCAAATTTCGGGTGGGCTTCAAGTGGTAAATGGTTTTGGGCTGGCTCCGCCTAATCCCACACAATGAATGACGCGTGGCTTGGCGGAGGAATAGGGAAACCGCCTTTTCGGGCGGGTAACCTCTGTATCCTTAAGCCACCTAAAATTGAATGAGGACCATTGGATCGGAGATCCCGTAGATCGACGGTGGAGCTGTGGAAGCGACCCAAGGCAGACTTGAAATGATTATAGGGTGGATGCAATACATTTTCAAATCCGATAAAAAGGATTTCGTCGAGTTTTTGAAGGTTTTCCTGTGTATTTGGAATTTTGCCCAAAACACTAATGTGATGCAATATAATGCCTAATGGCAGACCTGATAGGGATTCTAGGGGAAATTGAATGGAATTTCACGTCTCGAATATGCCTTCGATAGTGTATTTTCCGGAAATCTCTGTGTAAAGCAATTTTCTCTATTTTTGGGTTTTCGCATATGAAACGGCCCCAATTCCTTCTGTAGCCGCTCCTGATCATCATGCCACGCTGCAGCAGGCGTTTTTAAAGGCAACGATGCATTTAGAAGTCATAGAGCCGCAGAGCCGAATAGACAAGGAGCAGGGAAGCTGAAGAGGCACAAAGAGATGATGAAACGCAGAGAAACGACTCGGGAAGCGGAAAAGCCAGGAAAATGCCTCAAAGGAGCCCAGAGAGCTCAATTGAGAGGAAGCTGAATGCTGAAAGCAATTGCAAAGCCGAGAGAGCAGAGAGAGAGCGAAAGCTACTATGCAGAGAAGTGGAGGGAGTCACTTGGAGTTCAAGTGAAAAACCAGAGCACTGCAGAGAGCCAAAGAAGCTAGAGTCGAATAGCTACAGCCAGAGTCGAAGAGCAAGAGCTAGAGCCAGAGCCAGGAGCCAGAGCAAGAGAAGAGAGCTAGAAAGCCAAGAGTTTCAGCAGCCAGGGATAAAATGGTGTCTAAACCCATTGTTTCTGTGTAAAGCAGTGGAGTTGAGCCAAGAGCTTGTAAAAAGCACTTTGCCATAATCCTAGAGAGCCTAGCTGAGTTGACTAGAGCTCACGAAGACGTAGCCCAAGAGTTTTGGGTGAACTCTTAATTAAATTGCTGTTCTGTGTGTTTTGTTTTATTGCGGCATTGTTTACTTTTATACATATGTTGTATCAGCATAACAACAGAATATTAAAAGCACATAATCAGTTCTAAAACAGACATAAGCATACACCTTATTTTCAAGCACATATTTAATTCTGCATTGATTAATCATAAAGACTTTGGAATAAATAAGCTTTGCAAGTGGGAGAGGTTCTTGTAAGTTAGACAAGAAGCCTAAGTGCCCCATTTCAAATCAAATGATTTGAATGTAGAATCATAAGGAGGATAGGTAGGAGCCTTATCGATTTCCTTAGTATCACAGATTGGGTCTCTCTTGAAAGGAGAATCAATCACTTCCAACTGCCCCTCCTCATGCAAGGGAAAATAATAATTCTCCTTCCCATAGGTGTCAACAGATATGTCATCATAAATAATACTTGAAAGAAAGGGGAGACCAATCTCATCCTCTTTGTTGGTGTCATAAATGGGAGCAAAATCAAATCGAGGACCAATAATTTCCCATTTCTCCTTTTCAATGTGGAAGTAATCTTCAATATCATCTTCCAAGGGGCAAATGGGATCACCTTCCTCAAGGTTCTCAAAAGGAGTGTCATCAGGAGTAATGTCCTCGAGAAAGGTAAGGTTAGCCTCAACTTCATCCTTCCCAACACATGTGTTCTCAAAATCATCATTTTCCTCATGTGGACCCGAGGGGGACTCGTCTTCCTGCTCATTACTTAGATTCTCAATGTCTTGATGATGGTCAATGAAGGCTTCCTCTTGGATGCTTAATGTGGGGCATACTTGAAAATGTCTAAGAAAGCCATAAACGATCTCCTCAATAGACGAGATGCTCTTAGCTTCATGATGATGTAGCCATGAGTTATGACCACTGAGAGATCCCATGAACAACAACATAAGGACATCTTGGTGAACAACCTCCTCTCTTGAAGCATGTGCATTAAATCTTTCTACGAGGTCAATTGCGGAGAATGGATCACCATCAATCACAGGCACCCCACGTACCATCCTTCCCGTAACATAATTAGGGTGCCTAGGGATGCGAGCAATGTCCAAAGCGAGAAATTTATCAAAGGAAGGCAACCATTTTGAGATATACATGAAAAATATGTAGGAGTCGCCATAGTGAATTTAAAGATGCCTAGTAAAATGCTTGCTTCACCCTACAAGCATCGACCTTAAAGTTTAATGAAGAACTAGGGCTTCGTTCTTCCAATGGAGTCACCAATAATGTTATGTCAATGTCCTATGGGGAACAAAACACACGTTTCATATCCCTGACAACGACACCGAAATGTTACCACTCAAACTAGCACGGGTCTTAAAAGGGGATCCTTGAAGCGCTACTTGGAGCGATAATCCACTGCCACCTCGGCTAAGGCTCCCTACTCTTTATTGACTTTCACGGATGGGAGGAGACATGCTATGATAAGGATCACGAAATGGATTGACCAATGATAGGGCGAGGGGTGATCCTAGAAGCTTATTCACAAGATAGGCTCAAATATGTGGCTTTCTTGTCTTGGAAAACAAGATGGAAGGCTGTCTAAGAAGGGCTTAGGGAAAATTTCTAGGGTTAGGTTTTGAGTATGTGTCTTATAAAGGAGATCCGTAAGCCCTAGAATTCTTGTGAAAACTTGGGCTCCAAGTGATCTTTGAAGAATTATCCTTGACAGTGCATGGGACCACATGGGACCAAGTGGACCCGAGGTTCGATCAAGGGGATAGGATTTAGCAACCAATGATATGCTTGACCTAATTAGGGAGGGGAAAGGATCAAGAAATGAATTTTCAATAGAAGGAAATGCAAGGATCCTAGTGAGGTTTCTAGCCTAAGGGAAACCAAGGGCAAGAATTGGTCTTTGAG
Organism: Pinus taeda; assembly: GCA_000404065.3. Classification (NCBI taxonomy): domain Eukaryota; kingdom Viridiplantae; phylum Streptophyta; class Pinopsida; order Pinales; family Pinaceae; genus Pinus; species Pinus taeda. The sequence goes on from APFE031485269.1 coordinate 389,776, forward strand.
TTAGGGCTTGCATAAGAGGTGCATCAAATAAGCCCTAGTATAGCGAAATCCCAACAACAATGTATGTGACAAAATTAGAAAGAAAGAATAGCATTAAAACGTAGTTACATGTATAAGAATATATCTAACCATCCAAAACTTCCCATCAAGAAGCTCCAAGACATCAAAGTTATCTAAAAATCAAGATTCATTCCATGCTCCAAAAATTCATCTTCCAAGAAGGATATCAAAATTCTCTAAAGAGATACTAGTTCCAAATCCAAGTGATGATGCTAAAATGAATCCTCATCACTTTTATTTATACACTTCTAATGAGTTCGATTTAGCTACTTGGGCCTACATTAGCCCCTAAAAGACAATAATGTGTAAAACAACTAACTTTTGGTGACAAGCCTGCCAAACTAGCTCATAAACAAAAGAATAAGCCTCTCAAAAGGTCAAATAATCAATAATACATGTCACTGGACCTTTTAAGAAGCCCGATGAAGTCCATATGTGCCACAATGATGAATAGGACTCGCAAAAGTAGTGGACAAGGTGTTGGCCCCTTGTTTTTCAAAAATAAACCTATGGTGCTCCCAATGCGTGTGAGGGCACACAAATAATCTCATGGGTCTCCAGGTAGATCGAAGATGCCTATAGACCATCTGTAAGGGTTCAGATGATGGTGTAAGTGATGCCACATCAACATACAAGTCCTGGGTCATCTACCAAGTGCACGGTGAAGACTCGAAATGTAGACTTAAAAATGCAGACTGTGGAATTTTTGATCTCTCAATCCCAAAAATTGCACCACAGATATCTCCAAAATACAATTGCATCTTCTTCATCTAATAGGTGAATCTCGAGCAATCTCTAAACATATTTAGGGATCCATGGAGTGTTGTCCACTATTGCGGAGTCACATGGCTCTCTACACACCAATGTAGCCCTCTTGAGGGCTAGGACCCTGTATAGGGAGACCAAACCGAAAATGGAGATCATTTGTAATCTTGCGTAAGATCCAATGAGACCCTTAGACTTCCAGTACAACAAGTCATCAAGGGAAATCGAGTTAAAGAGCTTACAAAGCATGGACAACAGGTGGGCACTTCATAGTGGCATGCCCTTCCATAGTGGGTTTTGGCATGTGCTAATGTTTCCAAGCTCCAAACAAGGTTAACCAAGTATCCAATTAGGTAGTTTCTTCCTTTAAAGGGGATAGTATATCCAAGGTACATCCTTCAAAGGGTGGTGGCATGTGATAAAGAGATGAATGGAGTAGGGAATGAAAAGGGACAACTCTAGGCCACATGTTGGGGTACATGGGTAGCTAATAAAAGAGAAGTGCACACTTGAGTATATAATGTATAAGAGGGAGCAATCATGGTGCATGAGGTGCACCAACCTTGATTTTTCCATCCTTCTTTATATGCCTTTTGCCTTTTATGATTTTTCTTTGATTAATTGCTCGGGGCTCATGGGATAAGAGCATGATGTATAAGGTAGAGCAGTGGATACCCCCTTTAAGGTAGGGCAGTTCATTGCCCACTAGGGGTTGGGATAATCATGGGTTCTTGAATGATAAAGGAGGCTCATCTAGGGCCCGTTGTCGCACATAATGTCTAGGCACCATGACAATGACCCAGATCGAAGGTTGTCACCTTGATCCCCAATCTCTATGTTTAAGTTGTTTACCTACAACAGGCTAAGAGGGGTAGACCCTATGGAAAAATGGAATGAATAGTAACCAATTGGGAACCAACTAGTTCGGGAGACACAATAAAGCGACCAAGTATTTGATTAAGATTTAACAAAACTTATAGGATTTGATTAGATTTTAAACGATTAATACCAGTGACTTATGGAGTCAACAATCTTGCTAGGAAAATTAAGACCAAGTAATCAATTAGCAACTGTTGTTTAGATGAATGACTCCATAAGTTAATGTGAGATGCAACAATCTTGGTTAATTTTAGTTAAATGCCATTTAGATGTGAATCCTTTGATCCTTTCTGTGTTGAGCCTGATTTTGTAGTAATTGGCAGAGAGAAGATAAGGTAAAACACACTAAGGTGTGATTAATGATACCTCTCCTGAAAATCTAACATATCCGGTGCCTCCAATGCTGCAGAGAGCTTTGGCTCTGACGACTACAAGGTCATTGTTTTGAATACTATTAAAAGCATGCTTCTCAAGCAAAGATGGATGGATGCCTATCTCTCTATCAGCAAAGCTTATGCTTGGAAGTAAATTTTATGATGCAAAGCTAACTTATCTGCAAATGCACTAGATGATGAGATGAAATTAGACTTGAGAATTAGAAACACTTGTGTCACAAAAGCTCTTAATCACCAAATAAAATGGTCGTTTTATTGGATGAAGACTTAAAAATAAACCCCTGAAAAAATTACAATTAAACCACAATCTTATTTCAAATCTTCTTGATACAATTATAGCTCAAAGAGAACCAAAAAAATTCTTTGCAATTTAATATCAATGTCAACAGATGTTCAAAACTACTCACCTTAGGAAACAAAGATATGCAATCTATTACAATTCCACGACAGAGCACTTTAACAATTACTTGAAAATATTCACAAAATGTCTAACATGTAACACACATCAAATAATTGTTGAATTTAGGCTTTTGTGATCCATATCAAGTTTATTGAGAAGAGTCTTCAGCAAAAATCACATCATAATTCATTTGTCGATGCGTTTCGAACCAACGAGTGTGGTTCATCGTCAAGACAAGTTGAAAAATCAGATCATGGCTGCATGTTAAATAGGAAGAACAGATTATCCAAGATTCCTTTGGATCTATTTTTCACTACTAGGAAAAGATCCTTCAGTATTTTTTTACCAAGAGCACATCATTTACAAACACCACCATGTTCAATTTGAAGTTCTGGAATACCTGTAACCATATTTCTTAATGCATGGTAGAGCCTTGTAGGGTAGATGAGCCAATCTTCTATGCCATAGCTCACATAGACTAATGCTATCATGGACTAATGCTTGAGCTAGTCGTCCTATCAACCTGTACTACTGTCCTTCTCCAATGCCAATTAACCTGTACTATTGTCCTTCTCCAATGCCAATTACTTATGCAGAACTTATGTCTGATCCTTTAAGCCATGCAAGCACTTGTCCATCCACAAATGCAACTCTAAATCCTTTGCCTTCCAAGGCTGAAATTGAAAATAGATTTTACTCCAATCCTGGAACAAATAAAACTTCACTCATATGTAGAGTACTTCTAGATTCTAGTTGAAATGAAGCTGATCCACCTTTAATGCTGAGTCTCTTTTAGTGAAATCAGTAAGAACACCTAGAAAACCAGCCGTGTTTAGAGGCACCACTGTCTACTAACCAAACATCACTGCTAGTTGTTATGGAGCATGAAAGGGCAGGAATATGAACTACTTCCCTAGCTCCCTCTGACTCTAAACTAGACTTTTGACATTTGACTTCCATCCTAGGGCTTGACAAATTCTGACCACAAATTTCTTTAATCTTGATTTCTCCAAGTCTTTTAATGGCTACTTTCTCCCCTAGCTTTGATACCATGTTGAATTTTAAATACAAGAACTGATTTTCTATCTTGATAATTACTTCTAATTATTTATATTAAACTATGTTATATCACGTGAATCATTAAGGAATTATACATAGAAAATCTCAACAACAGAAAAATGATAACAATATGATCATAAAGAGAGCCAAACACGAGACACAAATTTAACCTGGGAAAAACGAACTTGGGAAAAATCCAGCAAACTTTTCCTACAAGGAGAATTCAATTCTTCAGCAAAAGGTCACAATAAATTGTCTAGAAATCTGTGCCAATTCTCAAGCCCAAACACCAGCCAAACCTGATCAAAATAACTGCAAACTGCATTAGCTGGTCAAACCCTTCAAAACTGTGAAGTTAACACAGGCCAACGCTGGTCAACAGTAGTCAACAGGGCCGAATTTCGGCCTCCTGAGATCTTCGGTCCTGCACTCAAAGTTCAGAGATGATTTCGTGCTATAGTCAACATCTTGGTCAAAAATTCAGGCAGCAGAAAGATTTAGTCAAGAGTCAATCTTGGTCAAACTTCAATTTTGGTGAACTTCGTCCTTCTTCTGTCCACCCATACATCTACTTCAGATGATTTATTGCTTGCTGATTGTTGGCCGAATTGGATGTTTTCTTGTGTTTATATATTGATCGAATGGGTGCCCTTTCGTGCGAAGGGTCACCTCTAATGGTGCGGCCGACCTAAGCTTCTTGGAGCCTACATGATCAATTATAAAAAAATGTTTTTTCCTTTAATAATCATAATTTCTTTTTGCTGATTTGAGAGGTTCCTAGGCATGCGGAAATACTTCCCGATGCTACAAAAATCAACAGTAACAAACGTGTCTTACTGGTCAGACGGAATTCAGAGTCTATATTGCAGTGCTAGAAATTGCTAGGGTTTTGAGCCAATGTGCTTATAACCAGTTTGAAATAAATATGTGGCTCACCATGTATCCCAAACTTTCCCTTTGGGAGCCACGTTGGTAGCTCCAAGCAAGAATCTTTGGGAGAGGATTCTAATATGGTAAGGCTTTACATCATTTTTAGAAGGTAAATACATGCAGAATTCCACCCTTCTGCAATTAAGCAAAAATACTTGAAAGCTGAAAGGAAAAACCCTTTATGTCAGACTTTTTATTTTGATTGTGCTGTGGTATCCCATGTTCATTATTACCTGATTTTAGGAATGGGTTTTGTGTTGTTTTATTTGCTAGTTTGCTCAGATGATGCTTGCTGGAGGCATTGACCTACCAACAAACCATAGGCTGTTCAGCGAGAAGACAGTTAAACTATTTACAACACCAGGTCCAACCACACCTTTGAATCCACGGCCATTTGCTTTAGGGTATAGTTTCTCGTTCTCAACTTCCCTGGACATTCAGAAGTGTATCTCATGAGCAGCTATTGATTGCTAATCAGCTCAGACTTACAGCTTGTAGGATACTTATACGGCTATATCATAATCAGATTAGCTTCCTGTTCGTTTCATGCTGGCTTTTAAGCCATCCAGTTATATAGATTTTAAATTTATATTATTCAATCTTACTGCAGATGGGATGTTTCAGTTCGTAGAACATTCAATGGATACACATCAAGTGGCAGCTTTTTGGGACCTAGAACTTTTGGTCATACAGGTTTCACAGGTCAGATATTATACCCCATACAGAAACCTTGGAGTTTTACCAACCACTGTGCGACATTTATTTTATGCTGCCAAAAAAATCTTAATTTCATTTTTATTTATGTGATATGATAGGGACTTCACTTTGGATAGATCCAGATCGAAACTTCTTTGTGGTATTGCTGACAAATGCAGTACACCCAACAGCTGTAAGTTCATTGTGTGAAATTGATTTTACACTCTTCAATTTTCTGATCTATATAATTTCTTAGTTTGAGGACAAATGGGGAAGCATAAATCTGATTTGAATTTTTCTAGCATTTAACAATAACTGATGGGAAATATTTATATGACTTGGTTCTTTTGTCAATGATAAGGGAGTGTATTTTAATCTATATTGTTACCTCTTGGGTTTTATTTAAAGGCTGGAGGAAATGGATTTAAAATTAAGGAAGTAAGAACCAAGGTGGCAGATGCAACAGTAATTGCAATGAGCCAGCAAGCTTTTCCACATGAGGTTCTCCTATGGCATCTTGAACCAGCTGACAAGAAATTATATGCTACTCAAAACCTGCAACCAAAGAATGCCCCTTCTAGCCTTGGTATGGATTCCTTACGTATGCTCTCTACTTCAAGAATTTCTTCTGAAACAGAGGAAAATATGACAGCAATCAGAAATGACAAGGGGCAATATGAGAACGTGAATGATTTAACAAATACTTCAGCACTATCAACTGTTCTGGATGCTGATGACGATGAGGAAATCTCTAAAAAACATAGTAATGAATCGTATCTGTGGGAGAGGTTATTTCCTATATTTTTCATTGCCATAATTTCTTTTATAATGCCATAATGCAGCTCTCTGTAAAGTGACCATCTTGCATTTTTACGTAGTTTTCAAGATCATTTTCACTTGGCAAACTCTTTATTCTATTACTTTGTGATTATGCGCATTAAAAATTCTGTGCAAAATCAGTGATGCTAATGTGGAAAAAGTACAATACAATCAACTTAAATTCATTTTTTTCATTTGTGATACGACTATTTGGATACTCGAAGTGTGTGTGACCGTATGTTGCATTAGCTTTGCCAATGTTTTGTGTAACTGTAAGTATGGAAAACAAAATGAATATGAATGGGCAGGTTTTTCATTCCATGATAAAATCAGTGTAGATTCATTTTAATTCTAGATCTATTAAATGCAAACCTCTGTTTTGAGTGTAAAATTTGAGGAAAGGTTTGCACTTCCGAAAGATTTGATTTTTCTCGGCGCTTGATAGATTCGAGTTTAAGATGGATCTAGGTTAGCTTCAGTTGTGAGTGGTCACACAAAAATTGTTAAACAGCTAATTGTTCTGATCATTTTAAATATGCTAAATATGTCTAAAGATAATTTTGTTCATTTTATTTTAATTTTAAATTTGCTTAGTTACCTTAGTTTGTTGAGATGATAGAGATACCTAAAAATTTGAATGCAAAGTGACAATGTAACAATGTCGAATGATAGAAAATGTGAATAATAAGAATGTAGTTAATTACAAATAGTCTTCATTATGATCAATCTCAAACTATTTTCTTCTATTGTTTTTATTGTCACATCTATTAGTTTTGCTATATTTTCATCTCGATTGAGCAGGTGAAATCATAGACCATTCAAATCTTTAACTTGAGCTATTGTAGTAAACGTCATACATTGTCTCTCTAGCTCTCTAATATTAATAGTAGTATTCTCCAAAGTCAATCATTGTGACTTATGTAGTATTAAAATCTGTAATTTTCAGTTGTAGTTATTTTCTATTACCTCATTTGAATGCAAAGTGACTAACAATGTTGAATGATGGAAAATCAGATTAATAAGAATGTAGTCTATTACAAATAGTTTACAATGTCAAAAAGCAAACATTTTAAGTAAGTGAACATTTTATTTAAGATGAAAATTCAAGTATTTTATTTATGGTTGAATTACCGTAACACAAAATCAATGCATGTCGTTAATAATTCTTGTGTTTCCAATGGAATCCATGCACACTATTAATCTAATTATTTTGAAATTAATATACATCATACATCTAGTTACATGAAATCATAAATCAACATCTACATTGAAATCAATGCATCTAGTGTAAGCAATCAAATAGCATTAGAAATCAACATTTATATTGAAATCAACGCATCTAATGCAAACTATCAAATAGGATTAGAAATCAACATTTATATTGAAATCAAATAGGATAAGAAATAAACATTTACATTAAAATCAATGTATCTAGTACAAGCTATCAAATAGGATAATAAATTAACTACACTAAAATCATTCATCTAGTGCAATCAATTAAATAGGATTAGGAATCAACAACTACACTGAACTCAATGCATCATATGCATCCTATGCAATCAATCAAACATGATTAAGAATCAACATCTACATTCAAATCAATGCATCATATGCAATCAATCAAACATGATTAGAAATTATCATCTACATTGAAATCAATGCATCTATTTCATTAAAAAAAAAAATATTCATAAGATGAAACACTTTGTCTCTCCCTCTAGTGCAAGCAATTGAATAAAATTACAAATCAATGCATCTAATGCATGTAATCTAATCTTAGTGAAAGAATTTGTCTCTCCTTCTAGTGCAAGCAATTGAATAAAATTACAAATCAATGCATCTAATGCATGCAATCTAATCTTAGTGAAAGAATTTGTCTCTCCTTCTAGTGCAAGCAATTGAATAAAATTACAAATCAATGCATCTAATGCATGCAATCAAATAAGATTAGAAATCAACAATAATCAACGTCTACATTGAATCAATACATATATTGGAAACAATCAAATAAGATTAGAAATCAACAACTACACTGAAATCAATGCAACATGTGTGATCAATCAAATAGGATTTGGAATCAACATTTATATTGAAATCAATACATCTATTTTAGTGAAAACCCAAAATATTCATGAGATGACAGAGTCTGTCTTTGCCCCTCTTTGTCTTTCTCTTCTTCCTTCTCTCTCTCCCCATCGTCTATATCTATATCTCCCTCCATCTTTCCTTTGTCTCTCTATCTCACCCCCCAAACACACACACACACTCTCTCCCTATCTTTTTATCTCTCCCTCCTTACCTCTCTCTGTCTTTCAACTCTTCCCTCTCTCCCCACTCCATCTATATATTTATCTCTCTTTGTCTCTCCTTTGTCTCTCTATCTCACCTCTCAAATATACATACTCCCTCTCCATATCCATCCATCTCTCTCGCCCTCCCTCTTCCTCTCCCTCTCCCTCTCTCTTTCTCTCTTTCCTCTCTCTCCCTCTCTCTCCCCTCCATCTTCCCTCACACTCTCCTCTGTCCATCACTCTCTCCCCATCTCTCTCTCTTTATTATATAATACAATATTAATATATATATTCATGTAATTATTATAATATAAATATATAATATATATATATATATATATTATATATATAGTAAGTTCGTGCAAACAACGAGGCCTACACATCATGGTCATCGCTCTTAAGATACACTCTAATCAGTGTGGGGAATTGGAACCAGTGACTTAACATCTAGGAGTGCCTTAACAACACACCTGATTATCATCGTACCGAAGACGTCCACTGGACTATTATATGTAATATTAATATTATTCTATTTTATCTAGTATATTAGGATATATTATAATATATCCAAATTTATATATTTAAAGATTAACTATTATATAATATATTACAAAAGGTCCAATAGATGTTAAGCATTTTTTTCCTTTGTAATTTTAGAGATGTATCGTTATCAAAATGCCCTCCTTTTTCTGTCCACAAATGTATGTAAACTCCTCTGGGGTAAATTTCTAAATGAAGTTTTGTTTTTTTTTTTGGTTGGAAGTAAATATTACAAAAAATACAATTGAAGCATGTTCAATAAATAATAATTGATTATTAAATTATAATTAAATATAATTTGGTTATTAAAATATAATTTAGAATGTTAAGTATTATTAAACATGTTTAATTAATCACAATGACCATGTATTAAAACTTAATCTTAAAAACATTTACAAAATTTAAATATCTATATATTTTTGGAGATAGATTTTCATATTCCCATTAGAGTTTCTATATCTAAATAAAACAAATCTTATTGTTCAATCATAAAAGAGTCACAATCTAGTGTGAATATGTAAATTATGGACACTGTTCAATGAAATGAGACAATGAAGCATCAATACGTTTCCTGACTATGACTCTATCTATAAAAGAAAAGGGAATTTGTAAGATATATATATATATATGAGATTTTAAACAAATAAATTAAATTGATGGATGTAGATAAGAATTTAATAAAACTTTAAAAACGTTCATTTTTGCCAAAATAGGGAATTTATGTTTAGATGTTTCATTACGAAAAATCTACTCACATAGTTTCATCCTTATCCATGTTTCTTTTCCTTTTCCATCACATCTTGCCAATACCATTCACATCGTTTAATTGAATGGTGCATTGTTTGGTTCTATCTACCATACTTGAATTTCTTTTGAATGATATGAGAGGATTCATCATCTTGAAGATGTGAATCTTTTTTTCATATGTTAATTATGTCATTTCTTACAAATTTCGTGTCAGCCAACATTGAAGCAATGGGATATTTTGTATGATACAAAACACTCGAAAAATTGGATATTTTTTTCATGAATAATACGTGTTTTTTTCATTCAAATCTTATTTGGTGGATCTCGTTACACATCTCAACTGAAACTAATTATGTATATTATACACTGATAGTTGAATAACGATAGTGATATGTAAATGACCATGTTAATATCTTAATCAAATCTTAAAATCCACAATAATACCATTGAAAATAAAGATAACAAACTCAACATGTAAATTTCCATGTTAATTTGTTAATCAAGTACTTTCAAATTATTTTAAACATAGAATCTGTGTAATTATTTTAAATACGACAATTATAAATCGCAACGTGAGTTAGTTAAACCTAAAATGGAAAACTTGCATCAATATATAATAGTAATGCTTGGGGAAGAAGAGTGGTTTAAATAATTCAATGTTTTGGATTAGGTCGAACTTGTTGAGAAATCCAAAGTGTGGTAGTTAAATGATTTCTCTTATTATGATATTATCTTGTGATGTTTTTCGTTATTATTATTTCTTCTTTCGAATTATCTTTTCTTATCATCAAGACTAATGCCAAGCAACAAATAGAAGAGAACACAAGATGTAGGCACACTACCAAGGCAAAACCACACTCTAGGGGAAAACCAGGTCAAAATTCTTCCTTAAGTAGATTCAAGATGAGACGACCAAAACTCTTACAAAATAGACTAGAGACTTCCTCCATCAAGTCATCCTTGTTTGATATTCTTTTCACTTATCAATGTGTTTGCATCGAGACATCATCATTGTAATACCATCGAGAGAACACAAGATGTAGGCACACTACCAAGGCAAAACCACACTCTAGGGGAAAACCAGGTCAAAATTCTTCCTTAAGTAGATTCAAGATGAGATAGACTAGAGACTTCCTCCATCAAGTCATCCTTGTTTGATATTCTTTTCACTTATCACTGTGTTTGCACCGAGACATCATCATTGTAATACCATCGAGACCTTATTACTATAAGAGCACTGAACTGATGTCACTAAGATATCACCGAACTGAAGTCATTGTGATAGCTACAAACTGAAGTCACTGCAATAGCAAAAAATTGAAATGGCATCCAAACTGTGAGATTGAAATAGCACTGAGTCACTATGACATATCACTGAAATTATGGCTACTGTGGAAGCACCGAACTGTGGTAACACTGAATCTATAGTAGCACCGAACTATGGTTACTATGGAAACATTGAAATCATTTGAGCTTCTTCCCTGTAATGCCATTGAAACATTTGACTCTGAAATGTCTTGTATGAACTTGTTATTTGAGTGAAGACCTTAGGCTTGTATATATAGTGGTTCATCTATCATAAATGAGCCATCATGATCATCATGAAAATATGTGTCTCTGTGTAGGCTGGCATGTGTTCTTTTGAGGGAAACCGACTTGATGGAGACTTGGATGAAGAGGCTGACTTGATGGAGGAGTCTTTGACCAAACAACAAATTGATTTTGATGCAAATAAATAATCCTAAGGCCTACAATGGAGGCTACACCTATAACAATTGACCCAAGCATGAAACCCATGCTTGAACAAGTAAGTTAATAATAATAAAAATTCTTTTGACAAATATTTTACATTTTGACTTCAAGTACAATTATGAAGACTGAACCTAGTTACATTCTTCAACACTCCCTCTTAATTAGGGAGGTATTCATATTTACATATAATCAGAGAGGTAAACGGAAGATTTCAAAACACATAATCTACGAATAAGTTTAGGCATTGCAATGCCATGGACTAGATTCATGGCAAAGGAAATCTATCAATTGGTCTCTCAATAATTTAGGCACTGCAATACCACGGACTAGATTCCAGACTAGGGAAATCTATTTGGGTGGGACTAAAATGGATTGAAGCTTTTAGCCTCTCTAGGTACCATCGTGCTTGCTTGCTAACCATCAACCCAGGGATCTAGGTGTGTATCCGAGGTCAAAGCTCTATGACCAACACCACCTTTCCAACTTCAGGACCTAGACTTCAACACAAAGTGTTGGTCAGATGTCCTCTAGGAAATGTTTCAATCACAAAGCCTCAACATTCCTTGATCCAGTAGATTAAGGATAATAAATATCTCTCGATCAAACGGATCGATAACCAGCATGCTATCAAAAACTTCGAGAGATTTACTTGTACAAACACAACCCCAATCAATAATATACTTTCACATGTGCATAATCAAATACAAACATTCGGGGTCTTTCAAACAACTGGTGTTACTTCTCAACACAGTAGGACTATCCATCGAATCTTTGACAGAAGATTCCTCAATCATATACTTTCCTTTCCTACTTTGCATGCAACAACATATCCTTCAAAATGCATTCTCCAATCAAAACTATGCTATGACCTCCCTCTCAACCAGGGAGCTTTCCTCTATCCAAGCTTCCTCTTAATCTAGGGAGATCAACTTCTTCTTTTCGACATCGAAGATTTTTTCGTGGCTTCCATTCATCTTGTTAGAGTTATCATTACCATCATCATTCACATCATGCTTATTAAACATCTTGACCATTTTGAAGATGATGTAACTACACAACTTAGATAGTAAGTACAACCAAAACTTAGAAGCATGAAGTTAGCCATATAAAAATTTTATAATAATGGAAGCATTAGAATTTACAAACATAATCAACAAGAGACTATATTTCAATACTTCAAATTCTTGCCAAGTTTAGTTACAAACCCTAAATCACATCAACAACTCATCAAACTCATTATATCTCGGGTTTCAATATTCTTTCAATGAAATGACATGTTCTTTCATATAGTAGACCCTAGAAACAATTCAAACAAGCAATGTTTCTAACAACTATCATAATTTGTATATTAGACTCCTCATTAGGATTTCATACATGTGCTAGATTTCATATAATCAAACCCAATCACAGCCTTAATCAATAACATGAATAGTTTTTACTAGGGTTTTGATGTAACCCTAGATTTTCCACATACAAATTCTCAGCAATCGCCATATAGATTCATAAATTCCACATGGTTATACATACTAGAGAATTTAACTACTACTAGGGTTTAGTTGCTAAACTCTAGATTTTCCAAGCAACATCATCCTAGACCATCAAACTTTGACTAGGGCTTGTTTCCAAACCCTAGGACTCATGACCATTAACACTGAGGTCAACACATATATCTAGGAATTCATCAACATATCATAAGCACATCATATGTCAGGAAGTATTAATACATTAGACATATACCAACCTAGACCAGGATAGGGTTTCAACCAAATGAACACCTACCTAGGGTTTCATTCCTAGGACTTTAAATACATAGCAAGGGTTGTGCTTATAGGCCCAACCAAACCCTAAGGATCTAAGGTTTCATTTCATAACATAGCAAACCCTACTTTACCAGAAATTCAAATGTTTGAGATTTCAGACAACATCATTTCAATCCTAACAAGTTAGGGTTTTCATGATCATACCAAAACCCCAAACATGACATCAATATTATATAAAACATAATTTTCTTTAGACTTCATCAATAGACCTATGTAGGTTAGGGTTTCATTCATTGTCAACATACTCTTAGGTTAGGGTTTTCCAGAGAACCTATCTAGGGTTCTATAAGAACAATTGAGGATGTAGGGAGGGTAGATTTATCAAAATATGAATCACCCTAAACAAGAATCTCTATGATTCAAGATAACTAGACATAACAATGTTAGTAATGCAAATTTCAAAACATGATTAATGTACTTTTTAAGATAATCTTATAAGATGTATGGTCTAAGACATACCTAGAGGTGTTACTTGACGAACCTTGTACGGACTCCTTTGTGTTCTCTTTTTATTAAGTCTTAATCTATATACCTGTAATAAATACTTTCAAGAAAAACATGTGATACCAAGAACACGCTTCAATTTCTCAAGTTAGATCTCCTACATAACCATGGAGGATGGAATCACATGATATTGAAAGTCAATTTATTGCTTCTTTCAATCAATATTAGGAATTTCACTTAACATCCTAGGTTACTTGTAAAGTCTTGAAATTAATGTTCTAACATGAGATTTTTGTATGTTATCTAGGATTACAATTTTTACCCTAGACTAGTTATGAATCATTTAGATATTGAAAATCTAAAATGTTATGATCATACATACCTCTAAATTTTGATAGCCCATTAGACTTGTTGTAGTGACAATACTTGATTTCTTTAGGCTGGTTCTTTGTGCTTTCAATAGGACAAACTTTGGGTTCCCTTCAAACTGAATACTTCTTGTAGTCATAGATACCTCATATCATTGGTAGATTTCCATAGGTAACTATCCCAAGATCTTTTTCCTCAACGACTTGTAGACCGGATGTACTACTTCACTGCTTCAGCACTTAGTGCTTATAAACATATCAATGATCCTAGATTCTTCTTCATGACTGTGACTGTGAATTTTTTGAAAAACTATGAACCCAATTTATGAAGTGATCGAGCTCTCCCACTGTAGCTTACATCATATTGTAATCCTTATTTACTTTTGAGATTATATATACTCAATGATCGAACTTGTCTCCTTGTGATTTTCACTGAAACTGATTCGAACTGTCTTACTGAGGCTTGTGCTTACCTTATACTTGTGACACTAGATGTGTCGAGTTCATCACTGCAACTTTTACGAATTCCTCATTGAAATCTGGTTTGAACTTCACTTGTTTTTGTGGCTTATATCATTGTCCTGTGGAGCATAGTTACATTTCTTCTAGACGATGAGATTAATCTATGAGATGATTTGACTTTTTTATTGTGAAATTTTCTGTTTCTCTTTGTCTCTTTAAGATATACCGAAATCCTCTTACTTCTTCAAGGTGTCTTTAAAACACTGAACTAGCTCTCTGTAATCTTAATTCTATGAGCCCAAAGATGTCCTTAAGTTATGAACCTTTCATTGAGAATACTTCAAAGATGCATAAGTGATCTTCAAACTGCCTTTGATCATGACCTTGGCTCTAATACCATGTTGAGAAATCCAAAGTGTGGCAATTAAACGATTTCTCTTATTATGCCATTATCTTGTGATGTTTTTCATTATTATTATTTGTTCTTTTGAATTGTCTTTTCTTATCATCAATACTAATGCCAAGCAACAAAGAGAACACAAGATGTAGGCACACTATCATGGGAAAACCCCACTCTAGGGGAAAACCTAGTCAAAATTCTTCCTCTAGCATATTCAAGATGAGACGACCAAGACCCTTACAAACTAGACTAGAGACTTCCTTCATCAAGTCATCCTTGTTTGATCTTCCTTTCACTTATCACTGTGTTAGCACCAATTGTGTTTGCATCGAGACATCATCATTGTAATACCATCGAGACATTACCATTATAAGAGCACCGAACTAATGTCACTGTGATACCACCAAACTAAAGTCATTGTGATAGCTCTGAACTGAGGTCACTGCAATAGCACCAAACTGAAATGACACCCAAACTGTGAGACTGAAATAGCACCGATTCATTGTGACATATCACCAAAATTGTGGTTAGTGTTGAAGCATTGAATTGTGGTAACGTTGAATATGTAGTGGCACCGAACTCTAGGAACCCTGAATCTGTAATATCACCGAACTGTGGTTAGCATAGCACTAAACAATGGTTACTCTAGAAACACTGAAATCATTTGAGCTTCTTCCCTGTAATGCCACCGAAACATTTGACTCTGAAATGTCTTGTCCGAACTTGTTATTTGAGTGAATACCTTAGGCTTGTATATATAGTGGTTTGTTCATCATAAATGAGTCGACATGATCATCATGAAGAGATGTGTCTCTGTGTAGGCCGACATGTGTTCTTTTGAGGGAAGCCGACTTGATGGAGACTTGGATGAACATGTTGACTTGATGGAGGAGTCTTTGACCAAACAACAAATTGACTTTGACCCAAATAAATAATCCTAAGGCCTACAATGGAGGCTTGACCTATAACAATTGACACAAGCATGAAACCCATGCTTTAACAAGTGAATTATTAATAATAATAAATATTTTTTCTTTTCTTTTGACAAATATATTACATTTTGACTTCAAGCACAATTATGAAGACTGAACCTGGTTACATTCTTCAACAAAGCTAATGTTTGAGATTAAGTCTTTATATACTTTATCATAGGCAAATTATTGCTTTGTATTTTAGTTGAGAAACCATAAACCCTAATCCTAAAGTAAGTAATATATCAATATAAAACTTAGAATCGCCTTAGCTATTAAATTGTAAGAAAGAAGTAATGAGTTTTAGAATTCTACTATCTCGTTTGTTTTACTGTGAAATTTTTTTACAAAAGTTGTTTCAAATTTATATACGACATATATGTTTACAAAATTCGTTTCAAATTTATATACAACAAATATGGTTACACTATTTGTTTGAATCAGAACTTATATAACAACCTTCATGTATCAACGTGAATATATCACACAAAAACCTAATCAACAACCCAAAATCATAAATATTATTAAATTATTTACAATCTACTTACCTAGAAATGGAGTAAGCATGAAGAAGACTTGGAAATCAAACAAGTGTGAAGAAGTTTAGCAAATTCGAGCACAACAAACCCAGTGAATCCAACGATGAACTGTGATTGTTGTATTAATTGTTTTTTAGTTTTTTATTTATATCAATATTTTCATTTTTATTTAGGTCGACATTAATTTGTATTGAGTAAATTTTTTTATTTTTTATTGGACATGTGTTAGCTCTATGTTGAGCATAGATGAAATTACACATATCGGGCTGTAGAATGCGCCTCCCAATGCAATAATGTCAAAACCTGGTCTTTAATAATGTGGCATAGTACTATATTATCAACACCACACAACCATGAATGTGTTTATGCTTCACCATGACATGGATTGAGATTGACTATTACCCTACAAATGGAGATTAACATTCTATAAGCGGGAATTGTGAAATTGTTGACATGTTTTCAATAATACTCAAGTAGAAAAATAGTCAGGTGTGCATCATCACAATAACAAGGTGGCAGGATAAATATTTTTCCTCCCATTAATACAATTGGATTTGTGGATGTTTGGTGGAGCTTCTAGTCCCTAGATTTGTGTTTTGGTGCTAGTCTTAGCTTTCAAGTTTGGAAGAAATCAACAGAAGAGTATGAAATGAGTTCTGAATAGCTTTAGGGCTAAACTTGATAGGTATGTGATTTTTTGTTTTTTGAAACTAAGTCCATTCAAATCTTTAGTTGAAGAATTGAGCACTCAGATTGACTAGGGGTTTTTAACATGCATGCCTTAATGATGAATTTAATATTTTGGGTTAGCTTCTTGTGAAAATAATTCCAGGGAATGTAGAGTGCAATAAAACCAATTTTGATGACCATATCTTTAAAGTATCTTCGTGTAGAAATATTATTTTTTGACCCTCAAAATCACATTTGTACAAGATCTATGTGCTACTTGACATCTTAAGTTTAGATGAATTATTATACTAAATGGATCTTTAAATTATGAGGAGTAAAGAATGGTCACATGCATTGTAAATAGTGCGGT
Organism: Pinus taeda; assembly: GCA_000404065.3. Taxonomy (NCBI): domain Eukaryota; kingdom Viridiplantae; phylum Streptophyta; class Pinopsida; order Pinales; family Pinaceae; genus Pinus; species Pinus taeda. The sequence goes on from APFE031485269.1 coordinate 407,152, forward strand.
TTGAGTACTTAAAACAATGGGGAATGGTCATGAGTTTTAAATAGTGCAATTTGAATACACAAAGTTGTGGACTAATTATTTACTATGTTGTGGGAAATTAAGTTCGGGATTGGTTTTGAAGGTTTGCAATATTTCTAGATTAACCTATGGGTTCTATGATTCATATTTAGGGAAGCAAGTTGTCTGTTCTGAGAAGGTATGTTGGCAAGCACAACGAATGAGATTTTATGTTCTTAAAGGATGTTTAGAACTTGTAAGTTCTTCAACGAAAGCTTTGTGGATACCATAAGCAAAAGGTTTGTGAATGTTGCAAGTGTGAGTTTGTGGGTGCCATAAATGGCTTGCAGATTGTATTTGACCTTGTAGAGGACAAGCATGTGGTTGTAGTAAGTGTTGGTGCATTTGCAGACAGAGACGATAGAACTTAAGGGTGTGTGCATTGTAGGTTGTGGATGTCATTACAAAATTTGGCAGTTGTGGGTATATGGAGAAGTGATAAATGCAAAAATTTACTTAGCACGAGAAGTTGTAGAATGACTTCAATTATCCACTGGTAGTCCAAGAACAATTGTATAATGGTTGTGCAAGTGTATAAATACATATTGTATGTTTATTATAATGATTTATGAGACATTATATATGTTCTCTATGTGTGTATGACTACAATTTTGCTTCATGTTGTGTTAGTGCTCAAACTCTTGTTAGGTGAATAAAGTCCTAAGCAAAAATCAGAAGAGCCCAGAGGCACGATAGACAAGATACTCGGTGTCACCTCAACAACCTTGCCCAACATTTCAGGCTAAGGGAAGACACTACCCTAGCCTAGGAGTGAATCCCTATGGTCTATATAGACCAATCAGTTGTAGAAATAATGGATTTACTTGGACTAGATTGATTAAGATAACTAACAAATTTGGCCATCTCATTCTCAAAATTGAAGACGTGTTAACATATGAAAGTTGTTTCTTGATTAAAAAAGTTTAACAAAAGTGCTTGTGTGTTGGAAAATTTAATTGAAAAAGGATTATATGTAATGAAATAAAACTTGCTTACCAATCATAAGTTTCCATGTAATCAATTGTTCCAAATGATACTAATGATTAAGTTCAATGTAGTTTCTTGAAAAAGTATGCTTGCATTCACCAAGAAGAAAATATGTAAAATAGAAGATTCACAAAGTCTGAATGTGTAACCATGTCATTTATTGAGCCATTCCATTATACTCATGAAACAAGCATTGAAAAATTAGAGATATAACCAGATTTGTCTATCATGTATGCTTTTCATGAGAATAGAAATCACTGCTTTATAACCCAGATATTGATGACAACAAGATATAAATTTACAATGTACTTTTCAAAGGATATAAATAGTATATGCAATGTCACAAAACCACCACAAGATGTAATGAAATTAAATGTTAATTGTCACTATTGTATCAGATTTTAGGATTTTTTTAATCTTCAGAAATCCAATGAAGCATTGATACACCATAGTTACCAAGCCATAAATATGATCAATACTTTAGAGAGTTGATGTGTAATATTTGTTGACCATGATATTTTAACACAAAACCATTCCAAACAATGAATTGTGCATGTGAGATGTGCAACAATTAGGTTACTTTTGGATGTGTGTTGGTTAATACCAATATTTTGAAGCCATCAATTAAAAGTGTCCAACAATGAAAGGAAATGCAGCAAAGCTTCCTAAAACACTTACATTTCAGTAGCCATTCTATTAATTTATGTGTTGTAATAAACAAATGTCAGCAGTGCGAACGAGGATCTGTCAAACCTGAAAAGCATGTCCAATATATGCACTAAATTTGATCTAGAGATGTTGCAAGCCATTACCATATACCTTAAACGTTTGCACTAAAGTAAACATGTTGAATCATAAAAACCCTTATTCACAAATAATACCATAAACAAGTTGGAATGGTCATGTTCATCACTATCATGTACATTGATTCACTAAATTGTGGAATTATGACCATATAGGAGGTCAAATGTCACTGGAATATTTAATTTCAAAATATGATGTTAGAATAAATTCCAAAGTCACAGATGATGATGTTTAGGGTTTTCTAATTGGTCCAAATTGTTTTCAGAGCTAGGGATATCATTTTGTACATGTAAGACTCTTTTAGAGTGAGCATTGCTTAGAGTTATAGCCTTGACATTTGATTTGATTTTCTCTTTTGTATTTTTTCTTTGTTTTTTGGGTCCTTTTGTTTAGATATGCATTTTATTGTATATGAATTTGGAGTTGGGCCTTTTTAATGAAGTGACATAACACTAGTTTTATTGTTTTTCCATTTTTTGCTTTACATGGTCTTCACCTTTAGCCAATTTTGGCATTATTTAACTTTGGCTTATATTATTCTTTATTTTTTCTTAACTAAACCCTACTAGATGACATGTGATAAGTCAAACATGAGCAGGTTAATATATTTTTATGGCATGGAATGAGAGCGAAAACGGACAGATGGAAATTGTTAAGTATGATTAGGATGTAACATATGCTCTCCCAACTAGATCCCCAATATTACAACTTCACCCAAGTTTCAACAAGACTTACCTAAGGATAATTAGCCCCCCCATGATACTTGAGACAAAATAGTAAGATATTTATAGTTAATACATGTTATTAGATCATACCTAAAAATTGTTACGTTTACAACTAGGTATCAACCATCACACTATGTTTAAGTAGAAAACTCATGCAAGAGAACATAGCACATCAATTGAAGTATAGATAATGCATGAAGTACCATATGAGGAGCAAGGCATATGAGCTAATATGGCATGGTAGAGTTTTTTTGAAAGAGCTCATATGATGATGTAAGGTTTTGTGATCATATATTTGATGGAAGAACTGAAAGAAGAAACCCAAATCAAAAGAAATGAGTAGGAGAGTTCATCCAAACAACATATCACGCCCTAAAAGGATGGTTTGAAAGTAGTTACCTTTGAGTAGGCAACACATAATTCATGAAATTAGACGTGGTAATAGAACATTTTTTGTCAAAATTCCATTAGCATTGTTACAACAAGATTTGTTTGAATTGAGAGGGGTTCAAAATAATCTTGGGAGATTTAGCCATGAATGTTAGTTTTTAACAACACTACTAGAAGTTGGATGGATGTTGTCAAAAGAGACGAGTCCAAAATTTTAGTTGATAAGGAAGTCATGAAATTCGAAGTGAATAGGAAATCCTTATGTATTAAATGGTAGGCATGAGACTTAATATCACTCATGATGTCATTATATTAAGTCAATTCCAAACTAATATTGAATTCTAGTATCATGCAACAACTAAAAATATTTTCAAATATTTTAGAGACATGAAGAATTTTTCTCTCACATTTAGCATAAGTTTGTTAGATGCATTGCAACTTGTGGAAGGTTGTCATGTGAATTATAGCTAATAGATATAGATGACTATAAATCAACCTTTGTATATTGCTTCAAAATGATTGAGTGTAGCACCTATGGTTAAGAAAGAAGATACTTGCTATAAAAATTTTCAAGCATTGAAATAGAATGTGCAATGACCTATTATGTGGCAAAGGAAGTCGAGACAAATTAATGAAGTCCTATTGTATTGTTAGTGTTACGGTGGTTAATCTTGACATATTACTCTTAATGGGATATTTAATTCGAACCTTAAAAAATGTTACTTAGTGCATAACTTAGTGGGTGGCTAATTATTACACATAATTATAAAATTATTAATCATCCCATATTAGTGGTTGAGGTTAGGGCTAGTTCATCTTGTCCTAACACCTATAAAATGAGGTTCTCTCATCAATTATAAGTTCTTGAAATGTATTATTCATTATGGATACTCATTGATTATTTGGGTAGTAACTTTAGGCACCAAAACACTTGTGTTGATCTTGCTCATTTGTGGAAATCTTTATCTCTGTCTCTCTAATGAGGATCTTAAACCTTGTTAAGTACCTTGGAGAACTAGTCAAAAGCACAGGCTTTCATTGTGAGCTTGGTTGATGGAATTTTATTGAGGTCAAGCATCTTTTATTTATAGCATTTTATTTTTTTAAGGTAAAAATTATTTTTTTGTATGCATTATTGTTATTGTGCGTTCACTCTTTGCATATTCCTCTTCCTAAGTTTATTTCACGTGTGAAAAATATCATAGTTATCTATTTAACAATAAGTGTGACCTCAAAAGAAGAAATCTAGCCTTGCAAACCCATATTTTTCGACCAAAAATAGTAAAATCAACACTTGTTTTGAAAAGTGGTGCTACTTGTAATGTCCTTTTTTCTTTTGCGAGGTGTTTAAATGATCAAATTTGCAACTAGGGCCTTAACAATTGTGTGTTACCTTAAAATAAACCCTAGAATTGAAGATTGGAACTACTATAAACACCATTTTTTTCTCGTTAAAATCACAATTTCTTTGGAGAAAGATAATCAAAAATCGGTATCATTACAACCAAAATCTTAAAACCAATCCTTGAATTGAAAATTGGTTCTCCTAGTAGCACTCTCACTTTTTTTAATGCTAAAATATTATAACATTTTTTGAAATCATGGCATTGCCAAATGGTATAATTGCAACCAAAACCGTAAGATAAACCCTCACATTGAAAAGGGGTGTTATCAATGACACAATACTATTTTTTTAAATATATGTAATTCCCTTGAGGATTAGAAGTATAGTCTTTGAAATCATGGCTGATTATAGGGTGCTTCACCCCTCATTCCCCCCACTACCACCCACCACACACCCCGCCCACTCCTATGCCCTCTTCCCCCTCCCACTTGGTACTGCTTCCCCTTGTACCCTCTCTCCCCTCTTGCCTGACCCCTCAATGTAGAACTGAAATGAGAAACAACTGTTGTAAAGTTGACAAGGGAAGGAGCGAGGTTGGCTTTAAATACAAATTGTTTTTTAAATTTGTATTTTTATATTTTTGGTGAAAATAATTAAAAAAATAGTTTGCGGTGGTTTTAGTTTATTTTTTGTTAAAAAAAATACTTCAGTTTATTTGTGAAAACATGTTTTTCCTCTTGCTTTTTCCCTTATCTTTTTGTATATTTTTTCGTGGTTCCTAAAATAATGCATTTTTAAACTTGATAAAAGAGGGTGATAGTGATAATATATTTTTTCAATTGGTGGGTTGATTTTATGATTTTGGTTGCAATAATGTCAATTATTAAGTTCATGGTTTTGAAGAAATTGCAATTTTAAGCTTGAAAAAATGGTGTTGTTGGTAGCACCACCCTTTAATTTCAGGGTTTATTTTAAGGTAACACTATGAAATTATTGGATTTCAGCTGGAAGGTTTTTTGGAGCTCTGCGACCCTAATGGTCATGCGTCCATGAGGTAGGCGGTGCGGAAAATCACGAATACAGTAAGATAGAGGCACTAAAACCAAGAGATTGCTGCAATGACAAAGGAAGACAGGAGGGGAGAGATCCCCTCCTATAGAGATGCAGCGGCAGGAGAAGGAACGAGCAACAACAAACTGGATGAGGAAACAAAAACACAAGGACCTATCCTCGGAGCAAGATGGTAGGTAGGAAGAAGAGGCAAATGCTTATCGTGTGCAGTGGAAAAACAAAGATTCATTATTCCCATGAATAAACTCGAGCGCTATAGAAGCTATATGAAGGACCACGCATTAATATGCAAGTTTATTGCATATGGCCGTCAGAAAAGGACCTAACTAGATGGATACAGTAGAAATGGCAACCCCGAGGCCACATAGAGCTAAAGTTGGGTGCACGAGGTTTCTTTACGGTAATTTTCTCAAACCTGCAAGATAAAGAAAGAGTGTTTGAAAACGGTCCATATTTTCATAATAATGCAGGTTTATTTATGAGGTACTAGGAGTGTTGTTACAACCTTGATAAAGAAAAATCCTAGCAGCCTCAGTGTGGGTAAGACTGTTTGGATTACCAATGGATTTTTGGGACCCTGAGATTCTGGAAGGAACAGGAAATATCATAGGAGGCTTTGTCAAAATAGGCGAATCAATAAAGAAAGGAAGATACACTTCTTATGCAAGAATATGTGTCTATATGAACATAGCTGACCTGATTCCGGGGGCAGTTGAGTTAGAATACCATGAGGAGGTGTGGCAGCAGGCGCTGGACTATGAGCACATCCCTTTAAGATGTAGAAAGTGTCATGAATATGGGCATCTTTACAAGGAATGTCCTCTTAATTTAGAAGAGGAAGATCAGAGAAGCAAGAAACATAAGAAATATCAAGAAGATAATAAAGGGCTTTAGGAGATAAAATATAAAAAATAACCATAAAGGAAAACCCCAAGGAAGGAAGAAAGGAACAACCAGCAAAAAAAAATAAGGCAAACAGATTTGAAATTATATAGGTAGAAGAAGAGGACAAAGAAGTTTGAATCATGGACTATTAGGAAGAAAAAGAACAGGAGGGCAACCCAAGCCAAGGCGCAAACAATACAACGAGGAAAACCCAAAGAGAAACAACAGAAAAGGTAGGAAAGGAAAAGGGGGAGAATCGGGAAAGTGAAGTAATGAAATCGATACCAGTAGAGGGGAAGATCCAATGTCAGAAGAAGAAATCCTGAGGGAACTTCTAGACGAATGGAGACACTTGGATGAAAGGTTCATCCCAGAAGAGGATAAAAAATTATATAGGGAAACCTTTCAAAAATATAAGAAAAACAAGATCAGGGAAAGACAAGAATGATTGAGCAACTAGGCATCCAATCCGAAAACAACCAGGAGCAACAAAGTAAAGTGAAAGGAGGAAAAAAAAGAGGCAGGAGGAATATTCAAGAATCAATACAGATCATGGGAGAAATGATAGTAAACACTGGACGAGTAGTACCACTCTCAGTGGTCTTCCACCAAACAACCCCAACCACCCAATGATAATCACATCCTGTAACATAAGGGGACTTAACATCAAAGGTAAATAGAGATACCTAGCAGAAAGGATCAAAAGAGAAAAACCTCAAATAATTTTGTTATAGGAAACAAAAATAACAGGGGGGGAAATGGAGGAGATCTTAACCAAAATCAAACCTACATATGAATGCATGACAATTGATGCAAAAGGAAGTGCAGGGGGAATTGCAATATTATGGAACCCCGTGGAAGTCATAGTCAGCTATTGGATAGAAATGAAAAGGATTCTTTCTGGGAGATTTAGACTTATAGGCCACAGAGAATGGTTCTTGGTCTCAACAGTTTATGGACCTCATGTAATAGTGGAAAGAGGAAGTTTCCTCCTCCAACTGCAACTGTTAGGAAACCTTCACACAGAAAAGTTGTGGCTAATAGATGGTGACTTTTATATGACAACCTCAAAAGAGGAAAATAAAGGGGGATTGCATAGGGAAGATCCAGACATGGAAATATTTAGGGACATACAGTCGACACTAAAAATGATAGACATACATACCATTAATGGAAAATTCACTTGGAACAACGGTAGAGGAAGAAGCAAGCAAATAACTTCCAAGCTTGATAGGTTTATAGCAACAAAACATTTAATAGGGAAATACATTTTCTATGAAGCGACAATTCTACCATGTCAAGGATCAGACCATTGGCCCATAAAACTAGAAATCACCATGAACCATCAAAATCATAACATACCCTTTAGGTTCGAGGCTTTCTAGTTGCAAGATCCAACCTTCATAGAAAAAATGAAGCAATGGTGGAAGAACAATGAGATTGAAATAAAAGGAAGAAATAAGATGCATACCCTACAGCTAAGATTAAAGGATCTAAAAGTCAAAATAAAGAAGTGGAATAAAGAGGAATTTGGACATATTCAAAAAGACCAAGAAAAGCTCCAGACAGAAATGAAAAGAATACAACAGAAAATCATAGATGATGGGAGAACAGAAGAACTAGCAGAGGAAGAAGGAGTGGTACTAAACAGGCTGGAAGAAAGAAGAAATCAAGAGGAAATTTTATGGAGACAAAAGTCAGGAATACAATGGTTGAAAGAGGTGGAGAGAAACATGAAATTCTTCCACAAGGCCATGCAACAACATAGACAACATAATAGAATATTCTCTCTAAAAGATAATCAAGGAAACAAGCTAACTAAGAAAGAGGAGATGGAGAGTCTGCTGATATATCACTTCAAAGGAATCCTAACTAAGACACACAACAAGAGAGAGGAAGATATAGCAAAAATAAGTTAATATATATAGCCAGAAAGGTGAATCGAGAATAGAACATGGCACTCTTAAGGGTGATAACTGAGAAAGAAGTAGAAGAGACACTGAAGACAATGGCAAAGAACAAAGCCCCAGGACCTGACAGGTACACCTCGGAATTATTCCAAGCCACCTAGATCTTCATGAGGCAAGACATTGTAAATGTAGTGGAAGAATCCAGATGCATGAAAAGAATGCACCCAGCTTGGAATGCAACTTTCCTCGCCCTGATTTCGAAGACAAAAAAGGTTGAAGAACCTCAAGGTTTCAGACCGATAGCATTATGTAATGTAATTTACAAAATCCTAGCCACTATAATGGTGAATAGACTAAAATTTATCCTTCCAGAACTGATTTCAAAGGAACAGATAGGGTTCGTGAAAGGGAGACAAATAGTGGATGAAATCATAGTTGCTCAAGAAGCGATCCATTCACTGAATAACTTTAGACACAAGGGAATGATGATTAAACTCGACCTAGCTAAAGCATATGACAGGCTAAGCTAGGAATATCTCCAGAAAATTCTAAAAGCCTACGGTTTTGACGACAAATGGATAGAATGGGTAATGTCTATGATCACCACACCAGTTATGTCCATAATGCTAAACGAGACACCTACAAAAACCTTTAACCCATCCACAGGACTTATATAGGGAGACCCTCTCTCCCCATTCCTATTCATAATAGCTACTGATGGTCTAGGAAGGCTAATAAAAGCAAGAGTGAATAGTGGGAATCTCAAAAGCCTCAGACTGTGGGGAGAAGAACTACCCCTAACACATCAACAATTCATAGATGACGTCATGATGTATGGACAAGCCAATCTCAAATAAGAAAAGAAACCAATGGAAATCCTCGTGGAATTTAGAAAAGCAACAAGTACAGAGATAAAAAAAGACAAAACGGAAATCTACTTCTTCAGCACTCCAATGACTTCCCAATCATTCTTAGCTAGAACCATGGGTTTTCGAACATGGAAGTTCCCCACTAAATATCTAAGGATCCAGCTAAGTGATAAGAAAAATAGAACTGCTAACTGGGGAGGTTTGATGGGAAATATACAAAGACGAATGGATAACTGGACTTTCAGGGCTCTAAACGCCCCGAGTTGCATAATTCTACTTAATTCAGTCCTCCAATCAATGCCAATTTATCAAATGACAAGCCAAGCAATACCAAAAACAATATGCCAAAAAATGGTGGAATTCTTAAAAAGATTCCTATGGCAAGGGACAAATAAATCTAAAACGTGGGCATTGCTATCATGGAAATGGCTGAGCAAAACTTTAACAGAAGGAGGATTAAGGTTGCGAGATCCATATATCCTAAATCAGGTGATGGGGGCCAAATTGTGGTGGAGATGGAAACAAGGGGGAGAAGATTTGTGGAAAAAGTTATGGGAGAAGAAATATGAGATGGCCATATCCCCTGAAGGAAAATTGAGAAGGAAATTGGAAAAGAAAGGTTCCGCAATTTGGAACCTAGCGAGATCAAATAGGGACCTGATAAGAGAACATAGTTTCTATGAAATTAGGGAGGGCGACAAAGTGAACTTCTAGCATGAGGCATGGCAACAGAGAGAAAAATGCCATTAGAAACCTCAACTCCAAGAAATTTACCAGTTTACCACCCAAATGGAGGAAGACACAGTCTAGAACTACTGGCTCCCTGAAAGGGAAGGATACTAGAGAAAATGGAAAACGCAAGAAGACTGGCAAGAAGCACCAGAAACAGAACAATGGGTAAACTACAAAAAGGAGATGGAGACAAGGAAAATAGTAGTTAAAGAAGGAACGAACATCATAAGATGGGGAAAACGAATTAAAGGGATGTTTACAACACTAGAAGGATACTACATAAAGGCTGGTAGCACCAGTAATCCTGAAACAAAAAATGGGATAGAATCTGGAAAATGAAAACTTGGCCAAAGATAATGCATCACGGGCAACCTTTAACCTGGGACTAGTGAGAAGGAAGGGGATGCAAGGCCTGTCGCGTTGCATACTCTGCCAGGAACAAGAAGAAATGATGGAACACCTGACTAATTCCTATCGAGTCAGCAATATCCTGTGGTGACACCACCAGTAGCTCTTCGAGATTAGCGACAAAGATAAAAGAAGTATAAAATTAATAATAGAAAATAGGAGGAGTAAACCATACCAAAATGCAGTCCTGAATAGAGTCTGGAATCTCTCCATAGGGTTCACCCTGTGGAACATATGGAAAGAAAGGAATTGGCTGATTTTTAAGGATGAAGGCAAAGCAATGAAGGATATATGGAACCAAACAATCCAAAACATAAGAGAAACTATAATCCTAGAGAAGTGGAACGACGAAGATTGGAAAGAAGACCAAATAGAGACACGAATTCTGAACCATTTGCAACTTAAAATAAGCATCATAGACATGGAAACAAGGAAATATAAAGCTAAAGAAGCAGGAGAAAATGAGCACTACAGGAATCCACAACAGGGCTTCACAAAATTGAGCTTTGACGGAGTGGCAAACGGAAACCCAGGGGAGGCAGGCATAGCAGGAATATTCAGGGATGATAGAGGAAGAATGCTAAGGGTATATGTGATGGACTATGGAAATGCATCAAATAATGAGGCATAATTCCATGCACTGAATAGGGGGATAGAAATAGCCATCAGAGAGGGGTATTAAAAAATCCAGATAGAAGGAGATTTGAAGCTCGTGATAGACATGCTCAAACAATTACAACACAGAGCATCCGCAGAGAAGTTGAGTTGCAGCTGGTGGACTGCATGGATAATCAAAGAAATAAACCAATAGTTGAGAAGGTTAGCTTACATACTACCTTCCCATGTGAGACGAAAATAGAATGCACCTGCCGACTTCCTAGCGAAGTGGGGATGCAGGAATGGAGACTAGCAACTGGACGCAAGTGGGGTAGAACTGAACCAAAAGGTGGACATGGCGCAATTGATACAACTTGTAGAACAAGATAGGAATATGAGCGATCATTTAGAGAATTCGATGGGAAAAGACCGGAGGGGAGAAGGAAAAGGATAGACACATGAGAGGATAGGGGAGGAATAGGAGAGGGGAAGTCCAGGGATCAGCAGGATGACGGAGGAGGGCAGAGGAAGGAAAAACCTCGAGAGTATGGGGGATGAGCCGGAAAGGAATGCCAGAGGAGACGGTAGGACAGAGAAATTGAAGATGGGCAGTGGAATTAAGACAAGTGGCAGAGCAGAGTCAGAAATCCTATGACAAGAGCAGCCAGGAGAGGAAAGCAGTTAATGTAGGAAAATAGTGGACAGGACATGAGGGCAGAATCCAAGGCAGGAGGGAAGGGATGTGTGCCAAGGAAAAACTAGGATAGCTAGCAGTAAAAACAAGAGCCGGGAATGAAAAAGAAATAAAGCTTAAGGAAAATTGGAAAGAGGCATTATGCATGTAGACGAGAATGAAGAAAGGTGATGAGAAAGGAAGAGAAGGCAGCGAGAAGATGCAGAAGATGGAAGAAAGGCAAAGCTTGGTAAGCGGATATGTAATACCTCAGGCCCTAAATCTTGAAAGCTTAAATTTTTTGAGAAGTAAGTTAGGTTTGTGGTATGGTAAGAAAACTTGGTATTGTGATTTCAATTACACTAGTAATATCAGTGTAATGGAAGAAAACAGACCCGAAGAAATATCGTCTGCTCTGGATAGAGAGAAGGAGAGGAGTGAAGAACCTAATAAGAATGAGGGCATTCCTGAACAAAATTCAAACAATTACACCCTTAGAATATGGGTCCTGGCAAGACTCATCGAAGGGAAAGGTAGAATGCCTGTAGCCTCGAGAGAAGTAAGTTGGAAAAGGAAAACCCAGAGCTCCTGGGAGATGGTAGTGCATCCTAGGGGGAGGATAGAAGAAAAAACTAGCAGAAACTCTGCTATCAAGCTTGAGAAAACTGGGTCCAAGGGAGGCCTTTTCTGCCTAAATCTAACCAAGGGTGAGGCCTTGAGAGAGAAGAGGAAAAAAAGCAGGAGTGGAATTCCCGCGTAGGATGGGAAAAGAAATATAATCACTGTAACCCCATGACCCGGAAAATTAAAAAAGTCAAAGCCAAAGTGGGGGAGGAAACCAGACGCTGGGAAATACAAGAAGGAGGGTGGGAGGAAAACCTAGGGAAAATGATATAAATCTTTATAACATGGCTGAAAAATGCTTTGATTCTGTGATAGGTCTAGCAACAGAACAGGGAAAGCACATGGAATAGGTCAAGGAGCAAAAGCTTAAAGGTTGCAACCGCCAAGATGAAAGAAGAATGGCCCCCTAGGAGACAAGAGGAAAGCTAAGAAAGATGAAGGAAAAAGCAGTCAGGGAAAGAAAAGAGGCAAGAAGCAAGACGAAGACCACATAAAGACGATCATTGATTCCTATATGGAAGGAAATCTGAAGGAAGTCAGGGACTAGATTAATAGCTAGGAGCGAGATCTAAGAGACAATCTTAGATACAGAGACATACCCATGGAGGAATGGGAAGGAATGGTGCAAGACCCCGAGACAACGAATGGAAGACAATCCCTGCTCAAAAAGACCCTACACCAGTACTGGATCATGAAAAATGTTGTGGCACAGGCCATGACCCTCCACTACGAGCACATGGAAGGAGAATTATTCAACAAACGGGAAGACAGAAAGGAGAAGGACCTTGTCCGAGCTGAAGTTCTTAAGGAAATAGCGACCATATAGATACAGGCTTACCGGAACAATCTTTCCCTGGGAAGGATTGAACATACCTTGACAGCGATAAAGTGGAAAATGGAATAGAGATGTGAGATGCTAGGCTCCAGTGCAAAGGCACCAACTCCGGTAGTATCCTCAGATGAGGATTAATCAAGTGAAACAACATGTTTTGATTTTTGATTTTTGAATTTGATGAAGAAAACAAGCATGTTTATTTTGATCTTTAGAGATAGCAATAGAGACAATCAACATAGAAATAGTGGATGGATTGTTATGAACTTATTCAAATTTTGGACTGTTTTCAAAGTCGACCGGTGGTCACCTGGTTTCCTTTGGGTAGGTGACTAAACGGAGCAAATGGATGTAAAAAACTTTTGAAAATAGCTAATACATAGAGACCTACCAAGCTTACAAAAAAAAAAAACATTATGAAATTATTAAGGGTGTGGTTGCAAAAGGTGGTAATTTAGCACCTTCCCCTCCCCTATGCTCGAACAATAAAGGGTGTTAATAATAACACCATTTTTCAAAACGGGGGTGAAAATAACAACTAAATGTGACCTCCAAGAAAAGAGGACTCTAGAGGCTTCTTGTCAAGTTGGTAACCATGCTTAATCTCTTTTAAGCACATTATTTCTTGATTGTGCATGGTGCAAGATGCTTGAAAGATTATGTGGTTGGAGTAGAATAAGCTTAGTTGAAAATAACTAGGGGGATTCTTGGGGTTATCAAATTCCCACGACTCCATGCATAGTTATGGGATTTTGTTCATGTGTTTAAAATAATTTTTTTTGGGAGAATCAAATGTTTATAAAGCAACGAGTAGTGTCATTTTTGAGACATGAATTGTCATATATTTTCATATATGTGAAGTATGAGTTGTAAAAACATAGAAGCAACAAATTTCTCAGCACTAGCACATTCTCTACTTTAAGCATTGTTGTTACAACATAATAATGGAGAAATTGTGCAATTATGCAATGGCCAATGTTGAGGTTTTTTGTCGCATTCGATATTTTTCCTATTCAACAACTTTCCCTATTGAGCATAGTTTTTTGAGTTTGATCATATTTTTGTAAAGATATCTCTGTATTTCTTAGAGTTGTTATCTATTGTTCATGCCACACCTTTTAACTATGATATTTTAGTAGACAATTTGTTCACATAGTTCAAATTTGTAGTGAGTGTATTTTTGAATGATATATGTCAATCATCAAGCTTGTGATCCTCTTGTAGAATTTGTTACAGGGTATTTGACTGTAGATTCCTCAAAATTCTTGATCACCATTTTTTTATATGTTGGGTATGTGTTATATTATTTGCAAGACTTATATGCACCACGAAGAAAAGGGGGTTCAATATTTTCGCTCGTTTTTGGCAATTCTTGGCTCACGCTTTTGTTGGAAGCGATTTTTTGGTGCATGGTTGTTTTGTTGGAAACAATGTTAATACTAAGAGGGGGTGAATCAATATTAAGGCTAATTTCAACTTTTAATGCCAATTTCTATTTTATTTTAATTTTGGTAGTCATTCATGTGATAAAGCACCATCATAACATGTGCAACAATATAAATCAATTCATAAATGCACATCATCAACATGAGCAACATACACATATGGACATAGAGATTTCACGTGGAAATGTAAAAGTGAAAAACCACCAATTTTTTTCTTATTATGATGTAATTTGGGCTCCTACTCTGTTACACCATCTCTCTTTGTGAGCCACCATCACATGAAGCACCAACTCTCTCAAATTGTTTTCTAGCACCCACTAGAAAGAAGCCCCAACTCCCTTCTTTGTAGACGCCTGGTTAACTTATCATGAAGTACCAATTTCATGGATTTATGCAAGCACCCACTTGCAGGAGGAATTGACTTGCAAGCTATCCTCAAACACCCACTAGATGTAGCCTCCAAATCCATCATTTGTAGGCTCCAACCTGTTGACCCTGTCGCCCGCACCTACCTACCAGTTAGCGAGAAAAGCCTTCAACCCCACAAGGTGTGGTTGGTGGCAGGGAACTCAGAGAAGG
>APFE031485270.1:2755-13190 GCA_000404065.3 Pinus taeda
CCAACAACGCCTTTGCCATGCCATGTTGGACAAGCAAATCATGCATCTTCACCTTCCAGATCTCAAAATTATTCTTGCCATTAAACTTCTCAATTTCAAACCGGGCACTCTGAGTTTTCGCCATCTTATATCAGCAAAACACACAATAATCTCCAAAAAACCAACTTTAACTACCAGCAATTAACAAAAAACTGCCTATGCCTTGTAGCCTTTGATTTAAAAAAAAAACATTATCTGCCGTTGTACAATAATGGCGACAAGCATGTGAACAGTGGTGTGGAAATACTTTGCACTTGCTGCGTTAATATATATGCATTGCCACAAATTTTAATGACATTATCATTGTCATGTCAATGTTCAACCATACATTATATACCCTCATCCCACCATATGCGTTCACCTACTTTCATATTATTCCACCATTTAACATACGTTATATACCTTCATCCCACAATTTAACATACGTTATATACCTTCATCCCACCATTTAACATACTTATATACCTTCATCCCACCATTTAACATACCTTTATACCTTCATACAAATGCTCATTGTTTTTACCAAAGATAGAGCATAATTTGGATTGGTAGTGGAGTCACAGTTAAAAAAAAAAAAAACTCAGCGCAGGTCCAATAGCAGTAATCAATGATAGAGCATAATTTGGATTGATAGTGGAGTCACGGTTTTAACAAAAAACTTAGCGTAGGTCCAATAGCAGCAATCAATGATAGAGCATAATTTGGATTGGTAGTGGAGTCACAGTTTTAACAAAAAACTCAACGTTTTAAAAGTATAAACAAGCCAGACATCGTTATTTTGCTTATGCCCATTCCTACGCCTTTGCATTTAAAAAAATATGTAGGCTAACACGAGATTACCAACGCAGTTTTACCAGTGCACCAACAATAATTAACAACGCAACAATTTTAAAATTTACGGTTCTGTGTGGATTCATGGGCCATCAGATACACTTTCCATAGCTTGAAAGTAAGAAGACTTAATTTAAACACCAGGCAATTCAAAATACGCACCAGCAATACATGTGCTCCACCGGATATATCAGGACTCACGCAGGTCTACAGCAATTAACACTTCACGTGTTTGGCACCACAGTCGCAGTTCCATTTGTTTGAGCAGCAGCAAACGATCCACGTCTCCAGCAATAAACTGCTCCACGCAAACGAACAGCAACCAAACTCCCTCAGCGCTCCACCTTGAGCTCTGATACCAATTGTTGGTCCCAGATGCACAGCTAAATCAAATAAACACACACCAGAATATCAAGCACATAAAACACAAGAGTTTAACGTGGTTCACCCAACCAATCTGGGCTACGTCCACACAACATAGGCATCGACAATTTATTAATCAAACAGGAGATTACATAATGAAAACCTCATAAAACTCTCACCCTCTCTTAGCCTACATGCGAATGATTGCCTGTTATATAGCATAGAGAATCTAACAGCCTCATTAACTCCCTCACATCAAATATAGGAGGCATTAATCACCTCCCAACAACCTGGAGCTAATCTAGGAATTGAATTGTATTGTTGTCACCTTCAGAGATTTTTGCCTATTTGATTCCAAACACAAAATCTCAACAAAAGTGTATACAAATTTGTACATCCTCCTTGTTACACCATATTTAATGTTAATATGTATTAAATGCTCTATAATACCACATATATTGTTTGCCACAGGTACGCTATCACAACACGTTTAAAGTTAGGAATATCACATCACATTTAAAGGTAAGTTAGGTATATCACAGCACATTTAAAGCTAGGTATCAGTGGCAAAGTGTATACAAATTTGTACAGGAATCCAAACAAATTTTTAAACATACTCCAAAGCAATAATGTCCTTTTGTGAAAAATGATTGATATCTTTGGTACACAAGATATTGTATTGAAATTTCAAAAAATTATTTTCATAATTTCATAACATTACCTTAGTGTTTCTTTTTGGAAATGACATTGTGGTATTTCAGTCAATCTTATTTGCATTTATACAATATCTCCTCTATTTAATATTTTACGATAAAACCTAGAATAGGAAATTTCGAGCATTCAATATTGAATCCCCTCCCAGACCAATCGATCAAGGAAAATTTCAATTTGACCATGATGAATGTTGAAAGGTTTTATTTTAATAATGAAAACGAATTTTGTAAATTACAACCAATCAAGGATGGTCTCTTTGAGAAGCTGATCCAGAATCAAATTTTATTGAGTGGTTGTGTCATGTATTAGGGAGGAGACATGTTAAAAAATTTAGTTAGTTAAGGGTTGGTGTAATCCAAGGTGATTTTGACCACTTAAATTCCCCTACTACTCAAACTATATATCAAACTAGAAAAATCATAAACAACTTGGGAAATAAAAATAATAATCCGAAAAAAATTATATAACATCTTTTGTGAAATCTCCTGACACATTCACATGTAAATGGGATGCAATTCTGTACATGAAATAAATACCAATATGGATAAGAAACACAAAAATCGCTTTGTTTAATTACACAGGGCAGTAGACGAAGATTTATCCCCGTCTCTGGTTATTCTAAAGAGAAGTTGTTTCTCCCCAGCTTCTTGCCTTGAGAAATTGACAAATTTAACCTATGATATTAATTAACATCGTTACTGGGTAGTGATAGATTAGCATCCATCAAAAAGGCTAGCTGCCACTGTGAGAAGATAGAGATCACTACATCTTCCATCTATCATAAATTATGAGATGATTAAGGATATGAAGGTTGAATCTGCACTCCAAATTAGGTTTTACATTTATTGAAATAAGGTTTTACAATGGTTAATAAGTTGTTTATTGAAATAAACAACTTAATACAAGTGTGTTACATTTGATATTTGTCCATTGTCCTCTGGTCGTCTAGTAGAGAGCTATGGCTATCTAGTAGAGCGACCGAGACGTGGAATTCGAACTACCGATCTACAATGGCCTGCACACAACAAATGCATCGGGAGATGGCAGAGCAAGTTCCTCCCAAACACATTATACACACTGTAATTTTAAGGAAATAAATATTTATCTTATTTCTATCGAGTGGTTGGAATCATGCGTGAGGGGGTGTCTTTCTTTTTTAACTTCCTCTTGTATGAAACATTGTTGCTTACGTATATTTTGTCACTTCAAGAATAACTCTTGAATTTTGATTTGCATTGATGTAAATATTATTATATAATGTGGAGAAGTGATTTTTGGGATTTATTTTCTAAAGTTTCTTGTTATTCTATTTTTTAATTTTTCTTAATTTATATCAACAAATTTTTTATTTAATTTATAGAGATTAAATGTGTAATATTTCCTTCTTAATTTAAAGGAGTGTTTGTAAATTCAACTATCATTTTGAATCTTTCAAATTTTTATCTTCCAAGTGTTTTCTTGGAGATGTATGCAATTTGCTCATTTTTGAAACAATGCCATAGACAAATAGTCTCGGCATCTACATGATGTTGAATCAAATGATACTTTGTATTGAAATGTTTAGTTTGATCATAGAATTTGAGATCCTTGGTCATCTTAATTGTAAAAGTATTGTCAATTAGAATTAGAGTATAGTTCACTTGTTTCTCTTACAAGTCTTTAAAACTCTTTGGTTACTTTTGCATCTACCACATATTCTACCTTTGTTGTGAAATTTGTTGGAACTAATTTTTTATGTGACCTCCAAGAGACAACTCCTAATCCAAAACTCATAATATAGCCTAAAGTAGATACTCCATTCTCCTTATATCCATCAAAATCTGAATCAAAATATCTAATCAAGCTAGAGTAATCCACCCATGAATATTTGAATCCAAAGGCTTGAGTTCCTTTCAAATACTTTAAAACACTTTTTGCAGCAAACCAGT
This sequence comes from Pinus taeda, assembly GCA_000404065.3. Taxonomy (NCBI): domain Eukaryota; kingdom Viridiplantae; phylum Streptophyta; class Pinopsida; order Pinales; family Pinaceae; genus Pinus; species Pinus taeda. The sequence goes on from APFE031485270.1 coordinate 6,631, forward strand.
GTCTTTAACAACGCTTTTGCATAGACTTGGAAAGGATTCCAATAGAAAATGAAATGTTTGGTCGAGTAGTGGTGAGGTAGATAAGACATCCAACAAGATCTCTATACTTAGTTGGATCTTCAAATTCATTTCATTCTTTAGATGTGAAATTCAGATTTTGTTGCATTGGAGTTGACAAAAGATTGCATTTAGTCATGCCAAACTTGCTCAACAGTTCTCCAATCTACTTCTTTAGATAGAGGAATATATAGCTTGGATGTTGGGTCACTTTAATTCCCAATAAGTAGTGAAGGTGTCCCAGATTTTTCATCTCAAATCCTTTCTTCAACCATTTCTTGATGGATGCAATATAAATTTTATTGTACCCTATTATAAATAAATCATCTACATATACTAAAAGATTGACAACACTTTTGCCAACTTTCTTCACAACTAAAGTTGCATCATCAAGATTTAAGTGTTTGAAATTTAATTTCAAAAGATGCTCAATCAATTTTTCATACCAAGATCGTGGTACTTGTTTTAGGATATAGAAGGATTTGGTGAGTTTGTATACTCTATATTCTTGTCCTTGAAAAAAAGAAAACCTTCTAGTTGAGACCTGAATACATTTTCGTTAAGTGTCTATTCAAGAAGGAAATAGTCACATCCATCAAATGGACTTTCTACTCATTTTTAGCTGCCAAGACAAAGATAGTTTGAATGGTGGCTCATTTTACTATGGGGAAAAATGTTTTTTCATAATTGACATCTTACTTTATGTGAAAATCCTTTTTCCACAAGCCTTGCTTTGTGTTTGTCAAGTGAGCCATCTAATTTATACTTATTCTTGTGAATCCACTTGCATCTAATTGGTTTGGTTCCAAATGGAGGATCCACTCGCTTCCATGTTCCATTCTTTACGAGAGCATTATACTCCTTCTGCATCATTTCTTTCCATTCATTATGAGAAGCGACTTCTTTAAATGAAGTTGGTTCTAAATTAGTTGAAAAAATCAATTCAAAATAAATATTAAATATTCATATCCTTATAATCATCTACATTACCTCCATTCTATCTAGCAGAACTTCTAGTTCCTTCCTTTTTGATCGCATGAGGGTGAACACTTTCAAGTGTTTTGTGAGCTACTTTAGGGGACCTTTCTAAGATGGTCCAAGTTGTTGTCTTGATTAAGATGGGGTTGCATCAAGATTTATCCTCCCAGTTCTCTCAATCATATCACTTAAACGGTCCTCTTCATTTGAAGGAGTGGCAAAAACATCATGAGGGGGAGAGAGTGCTTCAAAAGGGGATTCCATAAGGATCCCCCCCTTTGAAGATGTGGAATATCATATCAAATTCATGATAATTTTTTGCATGACTGGATCTAGCCAAATGATCAAGATACCACTCAAAAATATTGTTAGTCTTAGAAGATCCAAGGAAAAGCACATCTCTAAACATTATAAACATTAGTAGAAAATGATGAAATTAATGACTAGGTGATTGAAAAAGTTGGTCATCGTAGCTTTTCCAAGTGAAATACTACAAAAAATGAGCAATCTTGAGTGATTAACTAAAAATTACTAACGTAAATGACTAATTTAGTCTCGAGTTAAAATATATGACTAGCTAATAAGTAATACAGCTAAAATTGACTAACGTGAATGGCTAATTTAGTTTAATAACATAAATATGACTACTTAGCAAGTAATACAATAGTACAAAATAGTCATTTATGTTAGTTATTTTAATTTTGTCACTTTAGCAATCTAAACTTACAAGTGATAGGGGATCCAAAAGTTGTTATAGATTGTCAAGAAGGTTATACTTCCTTAAACACTTCTTTACTGCATCAATGGACTATTAGAGTTATGGCGCTGATTAGAATTTTTAGGGTTATACCCTTTGATCACATTCATAGAAAATTACATTAAAATATTGATAGGTTATCCAAAATGGGAGTAAGCTTATATCTAGGTCAAATACATTATGAAGAATACTTACAAGGAGAAGTGTTGAGTAATTAGTACATGACACATTTCCTTTAGTTGAAGACTTAACTTTTCATACATATCTACGTTTTTAATTATCAAGGTCATATCCATTAAAATTAGGATACTGGTTTTCAACTTAGATACCATGTTGTTTATCTAGTTTGAACATACATTAAGAACACAATAGTATTATAATCTTTTGAAATTATTTTGAATCCTATTGAGATTTTGATATTGCCTGAACATTAGATGTTGAACATATTACAATATCATTTCATTCATGTAAAGCAAATTTAGTATATGTTAGATGATGTAAATTACATCTTTGCATTAATACTAATACAAAAATGATGCATTTTTCTTATTGGAAAAAAATTATGGCATTTCGGACCACCTAAGTTATTAAACATAATTTACGTAGGAATACATGAAAACAAAAATCTTTTCTTAGTTTCTAAAGATAGTTTGATTTCATAACATTGATGATCGTTATTTGTCTTCTTGGTACCATATGTCAATGTTGGGCTTACATGATGGCTCTGTGATGGTTGGGATTACTCATAATAGGCATGTGAACCCCTAAGTGTGCACATAACTTGTTGAATGTGAACATGGGGTTTAAAACTTGGTAGGCACAATGTTGTTTATGTTGTATGAAATTTTGTCAAGGCTTCAAGACATTACCTTGAATCCTACAAGAACATTGTGCCACCCCTTAAACCCTATGTTAAACACTTCATGCTTTGTTTTTGATGTGAAAAAATAAACTTCATGAAAAATATATATTTATATTTTATACAAAACCATACATCAAATACATGTAATTATGCTAAAATTATACAAAATATCCAAGTATGATTTTCCTCATAAAAACTTCAAATACATATAACTATCCTAGATCCATCTTAACCTTGGATCTATCAAGCGAAGAGAGGGATCCAATCTATTGAGGTGAAAACCTCTTTTTTAGTGCAAAACTTGAGGAACGGTGTGCACCTCGAGACATTTGATCCTTGTTGGGTTTTGTTATATTCTTTCAACGACTAGCCGACGTAGATGACCGGGGGGTTATAGGGGGGGCGGAGCGCCACCACCCCGTTCGTTGTGCCGATTGTGTAGTTAGGGGGTCATAAGTGGTTTGAGGGGTGCAGGTAAGCCCACTCTATGGGGTCTGGGGCAGCGCCTCGGAAAATTTTGGTTTTGGACCCTATGTTAGGTTGGGCGGACCCGCCTATGGTTTTGTGCATGATTTTCACACATGGCTTTAGACGCAATGGTTTTTCGGTCCATGGTTTTGAACACGATGGTCTTCAGACCATGATATTGAATGCTTTAGCATGTATAAATATGTATTGTAACATTGAAAGGAACAAAATGGAAAAATCAAGTTGGTAGTCCCGGTTTTGGGATCCAGGGGAAACTCTCTGTGTATATGTGTTTTATGTGTTATGCTCTCGCATTATTTATTTTTTGTGTTTTATAATTCGTATGGAGGTAATTTCTGTATGGGGTTAAAACCTACATTTGGTATTAGAGTTTTTTTGGCTTCAAGGGGACGCCTTTGTTGCTGAGGGGTTTCAATCGGGCCTATGGAAGACCTTGTTCAATGGGACTCAAATATGCAACATCGATTCTAGTGGTGAAAGAAGAAGGTGAGTAGTGGAAATATAAGATTGACAAATTTAATGGTCAGAGTTTTGAATTGTGGAAACTCAAGATGGAGTATCTGTTGGTGGATAAAGATCAGTGGATCATGGTAGATCTAGGTACTTAACCAACAGGAGTGTCCAATGAAGAATAGAAGAAGCTAGATCGGAAGGCAAAAAGCACAATACGATTATGTGTCTCAGATTCAGTATTGTTGAATGTATCAGGGGAAGCTACAGCTAAGGCTTTGTGGGACAAGTTAGGGACTTTGTACCAATCTAAGTCTTTGGTGAATAAATTGTTCCTCTGGAAAAATTTGTATAACCTAAGGATGAAAGGTGGAGACTCGGTGACAGAGAATCTAAACGCATTTATTACTGTGGTAAGTCAGTTATTATATGTTGATATTAAAATTTCAAATGAAGATAAGTGCATCAGATTGTTGTCTTCTCTACCAGATTCGTGGGATAGTCTGGTTATTGCAATAGGTAGCAATGCAACTGCCTTGCAGTTTGATGAAATAGTCTCATCCTTGCTGACAGAGGAGATGAGATGGAAAAATATGGAGAGCCAAAATGGTGATGCCTTGTCTGTATGAGGATGGTCCTAGAATAGAATTAAAAATAATTCATTGAGTGGGCGATCTAAATCTAGAGGGACATCTAAATCTCCAGGAAGACATGTAAAGGTGGTGTGCTAGAAATGCGGAAAGGAAGGGCACCACAAAAGGGACTGTAAATCTAAAGCTCCTGGTAAAGGAAATGGATATGATGATTCTCCTTTTGCAGAGGTGAAAACAACCTCAGATGAGGGTGGGGATGTGTACTTGGATTCTTCAAGTACACATGTAGATCATGAGGCATGGTTGATTGACTCAGGTGCATCCTTTCACTTCACTGCCCATAGAGAGTGGTTCTGCGAGTATGAGAAATATGATGGTGGTGATATCTTCTTAGGAGATGATAGGAAGGCAAGATTCATTGGTCATGGAAAAGTAAAGTTGAAGTTGTAAGGTGGAAGGGTTAGAATAATTCTAGGTGTTCTGCATATTCCTACATTGGCCATAAATATGATTTCTGTAAGTAAGTTGGATGATGCAGGTGTAAAAACAATGTTCAAGAAGGATACTTGCAATATAGTTCAGGGAGCACTGGTATTGATGTGGGGAGTTTGGATTCGAACTCTGTACAAGCTGCAGGGTAGTACTGTTGTTGATGGGTGCAACAGTTCTGTGGTTCCTGAAAGTGGAGCATAAAATATAATGGTCTCTGGAGAGAAGACCATGATGTGGCATCAAAGGCTTCGACATATTGGAGAGAAGGATCTTTGGATACTTAATGGTAAAGGTATGGTAGGTATGAGTAATAGCTCTCTAGATTTTGATTTCTATGAAAATTGTGTATATGGGAAGCAGAATCAGGTGAGTTTCCCCTCTAGTGGTAAGAGGGTGAAACAGATATTAGAGCTTGTGCATAATGATGTGTTTGGACATGTGAAGGTTACATCACTAGGTAAGCCTGTGTACTATGTATCATCTATAGATGACTTCTCAATGAATACATGGATATGTTTCCTTAGGAAGAAATCTGATGTCTTTGAGAGGTTTAAATAATTTAAGGCTCTGGTGGAAAAGAAGAAAGAGAAGAAGATAAGGTTGTTGAGGATAGATAATGGTGGAGAGTTTTGAGTAAGGAATTTGAAGAATTTTGTAAGAAGTGTGGTATAACATGGCAAAATATTACTCCATATACATCTTAGCAAAATGGAGTTACAGAAAGAATGAACATGATATTGGTGGAAAGGGCACTAAGTATGCTCAATGGTGTTGGTTTAGGACAAGAATTTTGGGCAGAGGTAGTGGAGACAGCATGTTACTTGATCAACAGATCACCTTCACCAGTGTTGGAGGATAAGACTCCACAAGAGGTATGGACTGGTAAGAAACCCTCTCTTTCACATATGAGGGTCTAGAAATTAAAAGAGATCGTACAAAGAGGAAGCTCTAGTTAAACCAGAGGAAGTATGTTGAGACAATATTGGAGAGGTTTAATATGCAAGATAGTAAATCGGTGAAGGTTCCTATTCTTGTAGCTGTAAAGTTATCTGCTGAACAGTGTCCCAAGACATAAGAAGAGGAAGAGGGCATGTCTCGTGTTCCATATGCAAGTGCAGTCGGTAGCTTGATGTAAGCGATGGTCTGTACTAGACTTGAAATTGCACATAGAGTGGGAGTATTGAGTAGGTTAATGTCAAAACCAGGGAAGGGCTTTCAAGTATTTGTGTGGCACTAGTGATTATGGTTTGTGCTACCAAGGAAGACTGGTATTGGATAGAGTGTTGGATATTCATGGCTTTTTTGATGCAGACTGGGCTAGAGATCTTGATTAGAGAAGATCTACAAATGGGTATGTGTTTAACCTATCTGGAGGTCCGGTCAGTTGGATGAGTAAGAAACAATCTATAGTGGAATTATCAACTATAGAGGTAGAATGCATGGTAGCCACTCATGCAAGTAAGGAAGCAGTTTGGTTGTAGAGATTGTGTTCAAGTATGGGGTTAGTACAGGGAGCTATAAGGATAAACTCTCACAGCCAAAGTGCAATTTTCTTGGCAAAAATCCCCACATATCATTGAAAGACAAAGCACATTGATGTTCAGTATCACTTTGTGAGGGATATGATAGAAGACCAAAAGGGTTTGCTGGTAAAGGTGGACACTTTGACGAATACTGTAGATGCATTGACAAAATTTGTGAGCTCTAAGAAGTTCTCTTGGTGTAGAGAAACAACGGGCATTGTAGGACTGGATAGATGACTAAGCTCTCTTGTGGCCCCTTGTGCAAAAGAAAACAACAAGTGGGAGAATGTTGGGTTATGTTATATTATTTCCACGACTAGCCCACTTAGTTGACCGGGGGGTTAGAGGGGGGGGGGGGG
>APFE031485275.1:0-29478 GCA_000404065.3 Pinus taeda
GGGCACTTTGATTTTTGGCCATCTTGTATCAGCAAAAAACAATAATCTCCAATATCCAACCAGCAATAAAAAAAAAAATTCCCTATGCCTTCGATTTTACAAAAAAATCTGCCTTTGCACTCATTTACAAACAAAACTGGCCTATGCCATATACACTTTAAAAAAAAAAATATAAGTCCTTTTCAAAAAAGGCTTCAATATCCTTATAACTCCTTTTTGTTTAATGGCATAAAAATTGATTCTTTCTCCACCACATGCGTTCACCAAAATTACATATATATATCCGTGTTGATTTAATACATATATCCACTATACCCATACCAAAACTAGATTGGATGTGTAGATCTTTAAGAGTTCTTGCACTTCAAAACTCAACAAAGGTTAGTGGCCAATGCAACGGAACATTTGAAGAACTGTTTTGTTTTTTCTGTGCAGATACTTCCCACATTCCTTTTGATCGGTCAAAGGTAAAGAAGTTGAGACATTCAGGTTACAGGTCGGACGATTGATTTTCACAATCTATGTCAGGCAAGTCTTCAAATATAAATCATACCCACAGCAGATTTAAATCATACCCACGTTGTTTCTTTTAAACATATATATATGTCTGTGCTGTTTTAATACATCTACCCACGCAGATTTAAATCATACCGATTCAACACCGCACCATTCAATTCAAAAAAACGTGTTTATTAAAAAATCACACTGACTTTAATAAAAAAATGACTGCGGGTTTTAAATGACTGCGGGTTTTATCACACTACACCGCAATTTAAACAACATACCCGGTAGAATTACGCAGCAATGAGTTACCCACAGCTCCACGCACAGGTCAAAGCGTGCTCCACGGCTCTGCGTGCTGCCAGCAAACAAACAGCTCCAGGTATTACCAAGCTTCAGTACTTATCAGCGCTCCACTGCTGCTTCAAGCTCAGCTTTTCTCCAGGCAGCACTTCCAACACCTCCAACATCCTCTGATACCAATTGTTGGATCAGGTGCACAGCAAACAAACAATTAAACAGCAGAAGCACATAAACACAATATTTAACGTGGTTCACCCAACCAATCTGGGCTACGTCCACCAAACATAGGCATCAGGAATATATTAAATAAATTGGAGATTACATCAAGAAATCCTCACACTCTCTCCCAGCTATCCATATGACAACCTATTTTATAGTAGAGAGAATCTAACTGCTCTCACATCAAATTTAGGATGCATTAATTTGCTCCCAACAACCTGGAGATAATCCAGCAACAGATTTTCTATTGTTGTCACCTATAGAGATTTCTGCCTATTTCAGTTCAAACAGAAAATCTCAACATATGTAATGTCACATGGTTTGGGTTTAGTTTGGGTTTGACAATGATTGGGTTTGGTTTGAGTTTGGTTTGAGGAAATTTCTCAATATAAGGTAATAATATTCCTTCCCTTATAATAATAATATTCTTACCACCTTTAGGAAGGTTCATATGAGTGCCATACATTGACATATACCAACCTATTCTAGTTTTCCAGTCTATACCAACGATGATCAAATAGTTACTCACTGACACATCCATTACTTGGATATTATAAGTTGTTATGATTTCAAGATGAGTGCATAAAACTACCATGGAATATTTAATATCACTGGTATCTATTTGTTGAGAATTAGTGTAGCCCATTCTTGGTTCTCTCCTCAGAGCACTATAAACCGGATTCCTCTATAAAAAATTTAAGCATGACATTAGGGACTGACCCAATATCAACTAAATGAAAATAAGCAATTTATCACATACTTCCATAGATACATAAAAATGAGGGCTTTTGAAAAAAAATCTAGAATTATTTACAACCAACACTTTGTCTTCAAGAGAATCCTCTTCTGTGAGATCCGATGAAATGGATAGGTGTAGGAAATTTTCTTTCAAGAAAACCCTTTAAATGTTGTTTCTCAAGGATAGTGGCCACTTATCACCAAAAATTCTTTCTTGTGAATTATTTTTAACCTCACAAGTTTTTTCATCATGGTAATCTTCAGGAAAGTTACACCATGGTTGGGAAAGAAGGGAAATTGATTAATATGTTTGGGAAGGGTTTCTAATGATTTTCAAAGTGGAATCTTCCTCGTGAGGTTCTAAACCACCTTCTTCTTGAAAGAGAGTAGACAATTACTCATGTCTTCCATGAGTTGAAGGAAAAAATATATATCAAATTGATTAATTGGGTCTTCAAGTGGAAGACCAGTGAGATGAAATTTTTCTTCATATTCCAAACATATTTATAAAGAATACCCCATATTACTTTGATTTTTCTCCTCTAACCAATGATAATAAGCTAGAGACGAAGTATTATACTAGCGCATCATGGTAGCTTAATTTTGTGGCTCAATGATTTCTAGAATTTGATTATACAATTTTGTGAATCAAAGATCAAATGATTTAATAGTCTCACCTTTTGTAAAGTTTACATTATTATATCCTCGAAGGAGATAAATAGGGCTTTGAGGTTGTCCATAACTAGATTTAAACCAGTAACAAAGCTCTATCTAAGTAGAGAAGTCTTTGGGTGGACTTTCATAGAAATCAGTTGGTACTTTTCTTTCTAAGAAGTCCATAAACATTAGCATGCAAGAATCATTATCATTGGAACTGATATTGTAATATGAGTAAGAAAAATCAATCAGATGTTCATTAACATGGTACCACCAACCGAGAACTTAGGAAAATGATATTTAAATTTGGGCAATAGTGTACTAGTAGGTTTTAAGTTTAATGGGAAGGCCACATGCCAAGGAGTTGCATTCGCATCTTCTTCAAATTGGAAGAAACCATACTTCCTTATTACCTTGACATGATTAGTGGCAGACTACAATGGATTAAAAGATGAATGCAAAGTGCCAATTTGGATAAATGAATATGCAGTCAATGAAGAATGAAAAGAAGAGTAATAGATTAGGAATAATATGGGGAAAAAAGAAAGTGATATCTTGATAAAATTTAAGATGAGCTTGAGCAGCAAGGATAGCTTTTCATCTTTAGATTTCATCTAATGGTTGGTTTTCAAGGATCAAACCGTGAATTCTCCTAGAAGAATGAGTTTCATTGGTCATAATCCAGCTATCTTCAATTAGCATGATCTCTAATAAGTCTCTCAAGGGATTCTCTCTTTTATTGGAAATCAATATCATGAGCTGTAACAACCCAACATTGTTATAATTCTACAAGGGAGTCAAAATTATCAAGTATGAATTTAATCAAGGAATTAGAAATAGTTCTTTGATCATTCAAATTATTATAAAGATCAAGTTGATTCATGAATGGTATGTTCATATAGGAATAAAAAAATTAGAAGAAAGGATCAATTGATTAATTCCCCATTGTGGTCGCCAAAATGTTTTGACAAGCAAATCTATTATGCTTCGCTACCAACTTCCCCAAATCTCACTGGGTGGGTGAGATAATGGGAGTAAGCCCAAGATTTATTGCCTTGAATTAAACTATAATAAATTATGCACAACTAATTTATACAAACAAATGAAAGGGAGATCATATAAACAATAATGTACATTTTGTGAAGAAAATAAATTTAAATTTGAACAAACTGATTACAAACTAATGAATGAAATTATGAGTAGATTTCATGATAATACTCTATTAGCCATAAGACCGCATAAGTATGCATTAAAATATGACATAAACAAACTCATAATTTTGAGCCATTAATGTCATAAAAATCTGTTCACAAAAATTAGCAACATAAAGTAAATTCTTTAGAGAAATATGTCAAAAAGATATTGGTTGTTGATTGTTGATTTTATTAATAAAAACTTGATTACAAGGTACTATTTTGGCTAATTATTGTGAGAATCTAGACCAAAAATCAACTTTAAAATGTCTATGAAAGACTCATATGTTGACACTCGAAATGTTAAAAGTTAGGCAAGACAGAGTGTTGGGCAACTTGAACTCTTTCGATAATATTGGATCAACAATATGTTCAACAAAATGTGCATCAATTAGCATTGATATAATAAATATCAAACCTTCTAACAACACAAAATAACACAGAAAATAAACACCAACCTTATTAAAAGAACCAAAAATTGATGAGCTCACTTTCTCCTTGTCATGCCTTGAAGGATTTTTGTTGTCACCAAACAAGTAAGCTCTTGTACTCTAGAATATATTAGTCAAAGGAAAAATGACAACTTTAAAACTTATGCATTCCTTTCTTCATTATTATTTTCCAACCTTCCTTATGTTCCTTTTGCTTAGTTTTATATTTTCCTTGCGTAGTTGGCGGGAAAAAATGTTTTATAACTAATGTTTGTATGATGTTGAACTTTTTTTCTTTTTATTTTAGGAGAAGACATTTAGAAGGGGTATTTTTAATTAATTAAATTTATATTAGTAGGTGGGGTCCCCAATCATGTCCATGAAATATTTTTATTAAACCTTGTAACTCCCATGAAACCAAATATATGTGAATATGACATCATTGAGAATACCATCACGATGAAAATCATACATATGAAGCAATCCAATATCCATAAACATATTTAAAGAAGCATGTGAAACAACCCTTGTATCTCCGATCAATCATAATACCATCAAAATATGTACCACAGTAAATAAAAAATATGTTGTTCCAATACTTGATAATGTTGTAGCATAAAATATGTTTATGAAAAATAAAGTAAAACCACATTATGCCAAAGAAATAATGTATGTTAGCTCTGTTAGTTTGCTAGGGCCATCCATGTAGAATGGTCTTTTCTCCTCCTCCTTTTCTCTCCTCCCCCCTCCTTCAGTTGTGGGAATGTTAGTATGTGCATGTAATGAAGTGGCCCCAGAGGGACAATGTACATGTATGGATGAGATACATAATTTCCCCAATGTAAGACAAGACAAATAATCAAGGGGTTGTTGAGCATGGAAAGAAGCAGCCTAAGATAATGCAAAGTGTATCTGAGGACTAATAATCACAGAGTGAACTGAGTGATGACAAACATTAGGCTGATGTGCAAATCTAGATGTGGGCCTGATAGGGTTGGTGTCCCAACCATCATTCTATTGTAGTAGTTATTGAGATATATGAGGTTTTTAATTTCCATTATGCTAGGATGTGGAAGAGGTTCATTTTGTGAAGTATGTGGGGTAGGAGGAGGAGGAGGAGGAGGACCTCTGAGGTATAAGTGACTAACCTGTTGAATAATCTATGGAAATTAGCTATGATAGGATTCTTCTACCTTGATAACTATTTGTGATGTGTTTTAGCTTTTCTTATTAGCATAGTCTACACTTGCTATTATTAGAGTGTGTCTTCTTAGTTCATCAAATAACTACCAAAACAAAGAGACAAGAACACACGATGTTGGCTTTTTTCCAGGGCCAAAACGTCTCCCTCTTGGAGAGGAAAACCAGCACACAATTCTTCTTATAGAGATTCCCATTGATGAATTCCAAGACCATGACCCTAGAGTTAATTAAGTCATTCCAAGATCGTGACACCAATCCTTTTCTTGACACTCCTGAGATCATCACCATCACTACTGCTTTACCAAGGTCATCAGTGAGATCATCATAGTTGCACCATCATCAAGGTCATTGTTGTACATTCACTGAGATAGTCACTGTTGATTTACTAAGATCATCACTGTATATTCACTGATATTATCATTATATCATTAGGGAAATCATCACTGTGCCAACGAGCTCCATTTACTGAAGTTGCACCGAGATATTTTATTATGATTATGACTTCAAAATTGTATCTCCATCAAACACTCTGCCAAGATTATGATTGCATCCATAATATGAGATAGAGTGTCTCTGTAGGATCACTAAGATCCTTACCATCGCATTTTATGCCTTGACTATCATTGTTTATATTATGTGTTATGAGTGTGTTGATTACGCCAAAACGTGATCATGTGGAGGCCAAGACACAATGATAAATAAGCATTGTAATTGTCTAATATTTCCATAAAGGTATGTGAAGATATCACTTCATTGAATATATTGAGATCATGATTGTTTGTCGAGACAGAGTATTCTGCATTGATACCTTCATCTTCGCATCTATGTCGAGACTGTAATCACTTTGAAGAAGTCGAGGTTATGACCCATAGTGATTGTCACCAAAGAAGGTAGAGGCATCTTATCTCATGTAATGCAGATTCCATACAAAAACATGCTTGTGATTGACCTTCTTTTGCGTAGATCCATAGCAAGGTATATATAGTATTTTCCACTTCATAATAAGCCGACTTGAGCTAGTGAAGAGAAGCGTCTATAATGCAAGCTGACATGACACCATTTAATTTATTTTGTTGGCCGACTTAACTGAATTTTCCATTGTTTTGTTTGTGGACTTCTTCTTGTGCTATGTCTTGGAGGATTGTGCTTATCTCGGAGAGCCTTTTAGACTAGTATACATTTACACATAGGCTTAAGAAGAGATTCTTATACATGACTTTGACTCTTTGAATTTCCTAGACTTATGAAATGAGCAAGAAACTCATTCTTATAATTTTCAAAAATAATATTTCTTTTCCTTGACAAGTATAGAGATCAAAATTATATTTGTAAATACCAAACCTGGTTACACTTTCTTCAACACTCCCTCTTAACTAGGGAGGTATTTATAATGGTACTTGCTCATTCTCAATCTGAAGAATTTCTCATAAGAAGAATCAGATTGGTAACCCATTTGTAGAGCATCATAGTAACCAACATTGTTTCCACAACAAGGCTTTGACCGATAGCTCTATCTCTCATCAGATCATAGCATAATGTTGGTGAGACCAATGACTATAGACACCTTCATCATTATCTGTCAAGGTACATACCCACCCAGATGTTCACTGAGTATGCCCTTCTAGGACTATTCTTCCCTTGGGTTCCCAGCCCTTAAAGAATATCATTCCTCTTTCCTACTCTTATCTTGGATTCCCTACACATCCTCAAAGAGCATCGGATTCCAAATAATTACCCAATCCTCCATTCTTTCTTCCCAGGTGAAGATAAGAATGTTGTGTCTATCATGTGTCTACATTTCCATTCATGGCCTTCTCTAAGACTTATAGTTGTCAGTCGTTGTCTAGTGCATGACACATGAAATTGAAAAACACATCTATCACTCCATTTTTAATCATGGGTGACTTAATCTAGCCTCCCTCTTAATTAGGGATTCTCCTTTCATCAATAATTTTTTCTTCGTGGGTCCTTCATCGACTTGATCAACTTCTTTTCTTGATGTCATGAAATTTAGTCGAGCTTCTTCCTTGTAGGGCTTTTGGCCATCGATCACTTTCATTCTTTCTTTGTCATGTCATTTCTTTTTTCATGGAAAGTGGCCTTCTTGGTACATAACTGGAACATTCTTAATCTAGCTACTTCTTTCTCATCATGCTTATTTTAGGAGTATCCATTTCATGAATACTTGTACTTTCACTTATAATTCTTGTTCTAGTAGCCCTGCATGAACTCATCCAAATATTATTCAATAAATAAAAACATATCATTAAATAAAATCATACCTTTTGAAATGTCTCTTCATCATGACATATTTTCAGTAGGTATCAGCATCGTGCATACTTGTTGACATGTTTCCCAAATATATCTATTGTCAAGTGTCTCTAATTTTCAGATTTTCATCAAAGTCTTCATATCTTTTAGGGAGATTTCCTAGTCAGCTCATCATCATAGTAAGAGCCATAGAGGAATCAGCAGATCTACCGATTTCCTTCATCATAGTTTCATAGCTCACGATCTCTTTCTCAGGGGTTTCTAATCAGGTTTATGTAATTATATTTAACCACCTCATACTTTATATGAGGACATATTATGTTGATTTCATCTAGTGTGACTTATGCCATTTTGTATCTTTTAAGAGGGGGATATCCTTTTATCTTTATCATGCTTCTTAATATATATAAGTGATGATCTATATTACCTACAACCATACGACATGAAATTTTAAAATTAAATGCATGCATACATACCTCATTTCACCCTTAGGTCATCTAGGCTTCTTACAACAACTTTCTTGATTGAAGTGTCTTCAACCCCTTGATCTGCTTCTATTATTATGTCACCATAACATTATCCATGAATTCCATGAGTTGGAGTTCTTGATGAACCACTTTATTTCTCTCTAGATTAGTGAGCCCTATGATGAGGATTCCGTCAGAGAATTTTGAGGATATTGTATATCCCCAACTAGCAGATGTTTCCTTTTTGACTTGATGTATGATGAGCCTTATCCTCGATTACACCTTCCTTTCCTTCAATGTCCATTGAGGTTCCCAGGAGCTATATCCTACATGTTTGTATGCCATGGATTTTTTCCTTTATGATTCGCATGGTAATGTCACAAACTCTTGTTTCTAATGTTTTCATGATGCCACAATGCATCTTAATATCATGGGAATCTCTTTAATTAAAGATCAAGGAGCTTATGATAATATCCTTTTGTGAGGGAGGCCATCTTAATCGTAGTGGAGATCTATTGCTCCCTCATTCCTTGGCCCTTTTCTTTAGCTTCCTCCATTTTTTGGTGATATGAGCCTCTTTCTTGAATCTTATACTATTTTTTCTTTTCCTTTCTACACTTAATTGTGTTCTTCAACATTTTTCCTTCTGTCATAGATACCACAAGTCGTCGAATGAGGTAACCTTCTTTTTTCATGGATATTTGTTACCTTGATTATTATCTTCTTATCATATTTCCTAGATCTTTCAATTGAGATCTCATGAATATGTTCTTTCTTTATTTGAAACCTTCATTTTGTGTAGATCATGTCTAAGTGATGTGACCTTCTATATTTCATTTTTCATAGAATGTATCCTCTAGTATTCCATATATCTCTTTGATGTCTTCTTTCTTCATACATGGGGATGAGAGAACCTTAATGTTTCATTCTCGTGAATTCAAAGAAGACCTTTTTCCTTGATATGTTTATTAACTTCTTTTATTTATGAGGATTATGACAATCCTCCCCATTTCATGCAAGGACCTTTGAAGACCCATTCAATCCATAGATCTCCTTACAGTCATGAAGTCATTTAACCAGACTTGATTTTAAAATGAAAGATACTTACTTGACAAGTGAAGATGAACTCTTCTACTTGATCACTTTGATGCTGGTTGGAGATGATGTATTGGATTTGCCTCTTGGATGGTGTTCTCTTCGATGGAAAGCCTTTATTCAATGGAAAAGGTTGCTTCCTTTTGATGAGGATGATTTGTTGCTTCCCTGGGATGATATTCTTCTAGGGAAAGGAAATGACCCTTGCTTTTATAACCTTGAAGGTGATGACAATGTTTTTTCTTCTTCAATATGCTTTTCCTTCTTTGGTAGTGGAGATCAGGATTTCTACTAGGGTTTCAACCTATTTCAATATGAAGTGATATTTGATTTTGAGATCTTTTGAGTTACCTTTCTTTGTAAACACCTTGATGAGGGTCTTGGTGGCATTTTGATTATGGTTATGGAGACATAAGTTCTTGCTATTGTAGACTGCTTGTTGTGGAATTGATCCTTCAATCTTGACAAAACCCTTCAACTTGCTTTGTTGTCCTTGAAGACTAATCCTTGTATGTCTCTTTGTTTCCCTTCCTTTGACTTCTGAACCATAGCTCTAATGCCATGTTGAATTATATAGGGCAATTAGTTATGATAGGACTCTTCTAGCTTGATAGCTATTTGTGAGGTGTTTTAACTTTTCTTCTTAGCATAGTCTTCACTTTTTATTATTAAAGTGTCTTCTTAGTTCATCAAATAGCTACCAAAACAAAGAGACAATAACACACTATGTTGGCTTTATGCCAGGGCCAAAAACTCTCCCTCTTGGAGAGGAAAACCCACACAAAATTCTTCTTATAGAGACTCCCATTGATGAATACCAAGATCATGACCCTTGACCTAATTAAGCCATTCCAAGACCATGACACCAATCCTCTTATTGGCACTACTAAGATAATCACCATCATTATTGCTTTACCAATGTCATCATTGAGTTCATCATAGATGTACCATCATTGAGATCATTACTGTACATTCGCTGAGATAGCCATTGATGATGATGATGATGATGATGATGGTTGATGTCCACTGAGACCAAATTGGTCTATCGACCTATAATTTTCTTTCTTAGTTTCTAATTTTTTGGCTCCTCATCTTTCTTGGCGAGATTGGTGTTATAGCTTTCTTTTTTTCTCTACGATCTCCCAACTTTCTTTATCTTGTATCTCCTTCATCTCTTCTAATTCTTGGGACATTGTGAGGTGCCTATAATACTAGTGATTACCCCATTACTATTGTAGTTATATCCCTTATTAATATTGTTGTGCCCCTATTGTCCCCATATTGTTATTACTGTGCCCCATAGAATCCCTCTATTGTTATTTTTCTGCCTTTATATTATTATTGTTAGGTCGGATGGGTTATATTGTGACTCCTTAGACTCCAATATATAGAAAGGAGGTTTTGTAATTTGAATCAACAAAGAAGCATTAATTTGTGTAATGTAAAGGAGGTTGCCCCCTCAAAGAGGCTAAATTCTAAGGCATTGATCTACTTTTCTATATTTTTGTGAGTTGGTTTCATAACAGACATTGGTATCTTAGCTTCGCGATCTATTGTGTTCGTCCTTTTGAAGATAGTCGGAGAAGAAGTTTGGTTTAGGAGATCTGCTTTATTGTTAAATGAAGATTTATTTTGTGCGTAATTCGAACCCTCATAACTGTTGATGCTTGAGGGGTTGTCGACTTCACTCTTTTTTTATTGGGTGGGGCTTTCCCCCTGCTTGTCTTGAGAGTTATTTCTTTCTTGCCCGATTTCTTTTGATTCAGATTTTTCTTGAGAGTGTTCTTCTTTGATGACAGTGTAGTGTTCCTTTTGTGCTCCTTCCCACCATGTAGATATGTGGTGATTTTTTCTAGCAGAATTTTTATGGGAGGCTTTTGGGCAATTTTTGGCTAGGTGGCCTGTCTCAAAGCAGGATCGACATCTGAAGAGGACACTTTCATAATCGAGTTTCTGGTTCCACACATAGTCTTTACTTGTTAGGTGTATTTTAGCTGGGAATCTGGCGCTGAAGTCCATTTCCACACAGATGTGTGCATAGGTGGTTTTGGCATATTCCTTTGTTTCTGGGCACTTGTAATAAAACTTCCCAATTGCATTTCCAATTGCTTTTAGCGAAGAGAAATTCTAGAGATGCAAGGGTAGGTTTAGCAATCTCACCCAAACTGGTGCTGAGGTTATGACTATTATTGAGGGATCGAATGATGGGTTCCATGGCCTCATGAAAAGACCTGATTTTTCCCAAAACCAAGGGTTGGAAACTAGAATACATTGTCTGCTTTTAGGGGTTTCAAAATCTACTATAAAGAAACCCCTAGCATAAGGGTAGATATTAATTGCATCAGGAATTAAAGGATTCCATGCCTCTAATATCCAACTGTGGAGAGCTGTCAGTCGTGGCCAAAAACCATTGAATCAGCAGATTAGGGCAGTCTCAGAGAACTTCAAATCCTCATCGAGTGAGGCCTGGACCACCTGGACAATGGGGGTTGGGGCTTCACTGACGATATGGGCAGGAGATTGCCCCCGAGAGGTGGACGGAAATAAGCCAACAACTATTTTCGCGAAGCTGGGAGCCATCTAGAGAATGCTCTTCTGCTGAGTATAAAATATTTCCAAAGAGAACTGAAGAGCTGTAGATCTATAAACCACAGTAAAGAGAAGAACTACAGATCTAAGGCCCAATCGATGTGAGAGAAGTGAAGAGTCACAGATCTATATCACGACTTGGTTACATTCTAGCAATGGTTTCCAAGACTTGGTTACAGAGAAGAGCCACAATAATATGCATGTAGTATGTCGAAACTAGTATTCTAGATCTCCACCCAGAGCCGTATTCTAGATCTCCGCAGATCTTCGCATGAAAGAGTCGTAGAGGAATCGGAAAATCTAAGAGCCATAGAGGAATCAGCAAATCTAATATGGTGTATCAATGGAGCTACAGATCTCTGCAGATCTAATATGGTGTATAAGAGCTGTAGATCTTCGCAGTAAAGAGCTGCAGTAATATAATAGACCTTGGAGGGATTGAATGATGAAGAGTCGCAGATGGAATCGGAAAATCTAAGAGCCGCAAAGGAATCTCCAAATTCATTTGCTGAGATCATCGCTAATATTCACTCAGATTATCATTGCATCTTTACGAAGATCATCATTGTACCAACGAGCTCTATATACTAAACCTGCATTGAGATCTTTTATTAGGATTATGACCGAAATTATATCTACATCAAAAGTTGTGCCGAGATTATGACTGCGTCCATAATATGAGACAGAGTGTGTCTCTGTAGGATGATTGAGATCCTTATCATCGCATTTTATGCCTTGACTGTGACTGTGCCTATTATGTGTTATGACCATGTTGAGTACGACAAAACGCGATCATGTTGAGACCAAGACACAATGATATTCATCATTGTAATTGTATGAGATTTATATAAAGGTATGGGAAGATATCACTACATTGAATATATCGAGATTATGATGTTTTGCTGAGACAGAGTGTTCTACACTGAGACCTTCATCTTTGCATCTATGCTGAGACGGTAATCACTATGAAGAATCTAAGATTATGACCCACTGTGATTGTCACCGAAGATGGTAGAGACATCTTATCTCCTATAATGCGGATGTCAGATGAAAACATGCTTGTGACTGACCTTGTTTTGTGCAGATCCATAGCAAGGTATATATAGTAGCTTTGACTTCATAATAATATGACTTGAGGCAATGAAGAGATGTGTCTTTAATGCAAGGCGACATGACATCCTTTAATTTTTTTTGTTGGCCGACTTGACTGCATTTTCCATCGTTTTGTTTGCAAAATTCTTCTTGTGCTTTGTCTTGGAGGATTGTGCTTGTCTTGGAGGGCCTTTTAGACTAGTATACATTTACACATAGGCTCAAGAAGATCTCCTTATACATGACTTTGACTCTTTGACTTTCCTAGACTTATGAATTGAGAAATAAACTCATTCTTGTAATTTACAAAAATAATCTTAGTGAATATACACTTTCTTCAACATAACCTAGGTCAACTATGAACTCCTCAGAGCCCATGTCAAAGTGTATGGAGAATATAATTCTTTTATTTCTATTCCCCCTCCATGATACATCTTTTATTTTGGGTTTTCCCTTTTTGTTTCCTCAAGAACCTTTGTTAAAGGAACTGATAATGTATTGTGATCAAAAAAATATACCATGTAGCCATTAATTGTTGAGCATAAATATATAATCAGTAAAAATAACATAATGTTTAAAGTCATGTTTCACATAAATGTTGGAGTGTTTTTCATACACACAATGAAAAGTATATAACACAGGGAAAGGGATTGATCATGAATCCAACAAAAGAAAGTGTTACAAAAAAACATGTAAGTTGATATAATGAAGATGACATGAAAAATGAGATATTTGTGTGCTCATCTATCATGCTTAGTAAAACATTGTATTTTAGTTTGTCTGATATATTTATACATGAGTATTTTATCTAAAACATAACATGCAAAAGATAGATTTCAGAAACTATAGAGAAAATACATGAGTATTTGTAGTTGAGTAAAGAAAAAACAATATTCTAAGTTTTTATTTTTGCTTCATAATGGTGGCCATGGATATGGGCATGGATGAGTACTTATATAGAAGATTTGGAAAGAATAATGAACAAATATATGATCGAAATTAGCAACATGTTTGAGAATAACACTTTAGTGAGGTCAATTTGGTCACCTGTGAGTGAAATGAGGGTTGAGTTTTTCATTTTTTTCCTGAACTGATTTGCAAGCTATAAAGAAAATTCATAAAATTTCTAGCACTTCATTTTGAGTCTGATTATGAAAATGGTAAGAGGTAGGGGACAATGTCTCAGTGTGGGAGGTGTGAAATGGTAAGTATGGTGTGGAGTAAGCCTCTTATGCAAAAAATGTCAATTATTGTCTTTTTTGGGCAATGAAATGATATTTTAAGGTCCACGAGACTAAAAATAGTCTATGAGACCATTAGTTCCATGTTTTTCACTTTTTTCAATTCAATCCTTTTCCAACTCAAATTGATCATGAGTTGGCCCAACCTTTCAATAATCCCCTCGCTGAAAAGAAAATGCCAAGAAACTGATGCTAACATGTGCTCATAACTTTCTTTGATGTCTTTGAAAGCATCACATCCAAAATGAAATGTTCTTTGGATTCCACTACACCAGACGTGAAAAATGTACACACCTGTTCTTCCCAAGCTTCTTTAGGAATTTTCCACCGTCCTATTTCACATTGAAGTTGATGCGAGTTGGTCCTTAATTGAGCAATAAGAACCTTTTCCCTCCGCGGAATGCTAGCTCTAATGAACTCTTTTTGTTGTAGATCAGGAGTAGGGTTGAATTCCTTAATGTAGTACTTCTTCTTTCTACCCAACTCTTTTCCCCATACCCTTTTACGAAACTTCTCCACAATAAAATTCTCTAGATCCTTGCTATTTATGGGATAGGCATTGAGGTATATATTCCAGTTTTTCATCCATGTATAATTTTTTTCATCCATGTTTTCTTTCTTTCACTCATGCCTTCATTGAAGATACCATTAGACCATCTAACTACTCTCATTTTCTCAATTATTTTTATATATCTTATGAGTCACACCATAATAATTATTTCGATGGGAGTTGCTCATGTTTCACTCAACATTATCTCATAAGGTACTGAACTTTTTATTTTTAACTTTCTCATGTTCAAATGTTTTTGGATTTTCTCAATTTGTTTCTGTTTTGAGATGGGGGTGTTGTTAGCTCACAATTCACACCCATATAGCATCACTGGACAAACTAGGAGTCCAAAAATCACTTTAATCGTTTTCCAATCCCATAGCTCTGCCTCTCTAAGAATGTTTTCAAGAGCATATAATTCTTTCCACCCTCCTAAAATTCTCTTGTTTATGCAGTCCTCCCAATTGAGTTTTTTGTTGAAATCAATCCCGAGGTACTTGTACTCATTTACTTCTTCAAGAATGTTTTCATCAAAGAAGAAAGTATGTTGGCTCTGCTTCCTTTTATTAGAGAAAATCATTATTTTGGTCTTGCTAGTATTAACTTGCATCCCCACTGATCTACAAAATGATCAAGGGCATATCAGTGCATTTTAAATCCATGGGTTGATTTAGAAATAAATACAATATGATCGACATATAAAAGAAGCTTTATCACAAACTCCCCAACCGAACACCATCTCCACCTTGCAGATTTAGCCACTTTTCCAATTTATCAATGTATAAACCAAAAAGAGTAGGGGATAAAGGGCAACCTTTCTTGACTCCAATGCCACTTCTAAAGATTTTTGAAATACCTGTTGAGGTTCTAATTTTGACTTTCACCTCTTCATAAAGTCTATGGACAATGGCTATGTAATGTACATGAATTTCAAGTTCTTCCATTCTATGCCACAACTTATCTCTAGGGGCTGTGTCAAATGACTTTTTGAAGTCAAAAAAACAGAAAAATACTTCTTATTTGTCCTCCCAAAGCTTTTCAACAATGTGTCTCAACGTGATACCATGATCCACTATAGAATTCTTTGGCCTAAAACCCGCTTGTACTCTTGCCCTCTTTTCTTTTACTTCTACCCACTTAATAATTTCAAGTTAAGAAGATTCAAAAATTATACATGGGCCATATCAAACTTAAAATCACAACATGCCAAAAAGTACCTTATGTTTACTTGACAAATTCTAATATGGCATGGCATAATGATAAATGTATGAACCAAAATGGAAAGGTGAGGACCAAATACCTTTTGAGTTGTATGTAAAATAGCCATTATATGTCTTCTTTCATATGTTGGAATGCGTTCAAGATGAGGATGGAGTTACAAGTAATTCACGCTACTTGTTTTAACATGGCCTAGCTTAGCATATAAGCCAAGAAAATCATACAGTGACAAACCCCAAGTTTATCATATTAACAATGATGAGATATGTAACAGCTTGACTAATTCTAATGTATACAATGCATGGGTGTGGGTTGAGATATCTTGATGGGAATTAATACATTTTTGTGTTGGATGCATGGAAAACCCATCATTGTGAGACCGTAATATGGGTTGGGAGTTGACATGCCCTATTTTATTTATTGTGGCTAGGGTTTAATAGAATGTTGAAGGGAAAAAATCATGAGGGGACGAATTATGTCTGTGTATTCATAAGGTTTTGTCAAAATGACAGGGCATTAATTGTTGACCAATATGCTTTGTCTTCCCTAGAATTGGTTGCGAATGGTTCCTCTTACCAGTTGTGAGAGCCAAGTGAAGTTTCTAGTGAGCTCTAAAGCTCAACTTCTTCCTAGAGAGCAAAAGAACACACCAACTACCTTTACTTCATTGTGAGTCACGATGTTCTCCACGATCTTCGACGCAATAAACTATTGTAAGGTATCATAAATTAATCAGCTATAAAATTTATCATCATATGGATCGTAACATTATCAAAATAATGGCATATTATATATGTGCCATATGTTTGTGGCTTGCAAAAATTGGTTTGATATTCATGACATAAACCTTATAAAAGTTGTTTGATATTCATGTATAAATGTCTATGATAAAATTGTTACAAACTTCGCATACACATCGTGAAGGACTAGTAGAGCATATCATGTCTTACTCACATATGTGTTGTGTATGATTCCATTGTCAATGGGGCCCTAAGAATTGTTAAATACTTTGCACTGTTAAATCCCTAGTAGTATATGTCAATGGGGGAACTTCAAGAAAAATGGTGGAGTTATCACAATTAGAGGTAAGCAACATGTCAGTTTTTTAAGACACAAATAGAATGGACATTTGGCACTAGTTCTCACAATAGGATAACAAGATCATAAACACTCATCCGAATATGAAGGATTTGGAACTCATTACTATCATCTTGTGTTGGAGATGATTGGAATGTCTCTTGTGTTAAAGATGATTTGTGAAGAGAGTTTCATTATTATGATAGCAAAATGATCTCAAAGATATTGAATTATAATTTGATATATCATTTAGAATCCCATGGAATTCCTCACAAATCCTCTGCTTTTATTGTTCTTACAGTTAATTGTTTAAGAAACTCCATCTCTAGTGATCACTAAAGTGAGATTGAGATTATTAATCTGGAAAGAGTAGGGCTTGGGAAAAAGGCCTTTGATATGACATCACCATGGTATCAATAAATTAACTAACAAAATTCATTGGAAAAATTAGTAATTATTTGAGTTATAGGTCGGCTCCTCTAATAGATGTGTCCCTTCAAACTATGGTTGAGCTAGTATAAATAGTAGCTTATACTCCTCCATTTCCTTCATTCAACTCAGTGCAGGTATAATATACACAACAGAAAAGGAGACTAAAGGAGGATGAAAGTTGTAGATTATTGTTTGGGCAAGTCTTGTTGAGTATTATGTGATTAGTATTTGGGCTATATCTCTCTCTACTCATGGAGTACTTGTGGATTAAAAATTCTTCTTTTGTTGCAGCCAAATTTGGTTTAATTTGTGAACAAAACCTTGTTTTTTTCAAGCACAGACTAGACTCTCTTTCTCAATACCCGAGACAAAACTCATCCTTCATTCCAGACCTGCAATACTTAAGACCTGTGGCAGTACTTTTAGACTTGTGCAACCAATTGAAGACATGTTCTTAGCCCTGTGGAAAGAAGAAAGTCTCAGCCCTGTGGTGGAATATTCAATTTGAAGGTGAAAAACCTGTGATAAAAGGAGCTTAGACCTATGGATATTGGCTTGAAAATTTCAAACCTAAATTATGGAGGCTCAAAAATATGGAGGATATGAAGCTTGTTGACTATGGAGTCTCAGATCTGAGAAGGATGATGAACCATAACTTGTGACCTGTGTATTGACCAGCACCTTGATTTTGTGGGCATACTTGTAAATATCTCTGTGACAAGTTCTTGTAAATATCTTAGTATATTGGGCATTGGTTGAAGTCCTTAAATGAAGAACCTTGAGTATCATTTGAAGGATATCGAAAGAATAAGTAACATTGGAGTATACATGTGAAGAGGGTTGTTAATGAAGCATCATAGGAGTACACTTGAAAACGAGTTGTTGAGGAAACACCATTGGAAAACACTTATAAAGAGGGGTTGTTTGAGGAGAAGAACCTTGAAAAGGACTATATCTAGCTGGCCTTGAAGTGAAATTTTGAAATATCTTTTTAAGACATTTTGATCACCTGCGAAGTGACCTTGAAGACCTTTTGTGACGACTCTTCTAGAGCAATCTTAGAGCATACATCCTTGACCTTTGAGATTTGACTTTGAAGATTTATTTGGAGCATATTGGAGACTATATTGAGCATCTTGCAAGCTTGTTGATGAAGCATCATTAGCTAGATAATTAGAGCAATAGTATTGAGTATTTGTTGAAAAGGATTGTGGAAGTATCGCTGAGACACTTTATGGAGACATGATGCATGATTGAAGCCCCAATGAAGTTGTTGTATAGAAGACAACAAAGAAACAAATGAAATGGAGAGCATATAAACAATCATTTACATTTTGTGATGAAAATAAATTGAAATTTGAACAAACTAATAAGAAATTAATGAATGAAATTATAGGCAAATTTCATGATCATACTTTGTTACAAACTAATCATTTTCAGCCATTAATGCGAGAAAATTTTGCTCATAAAGATTATCAACATAGGGTATTTTTTTGGAGAAATATGCCAGAAAGATATAAGTTGTGGATTGTTCATTTTATTAATAAAAATATGAGTACAAGATACTATTTTGGTTGATTCCTACAAGAATCTAGACTAGAAATATACTTTAAAATGTTTAAGATGTAAAAAGACTCATACGTTGACACTCGTAATGCTAAAAATTAAGACGAAGTGTTGGGCAACTTGGACTCTTTTGATGTTATTGGAAATATGTTCAACAAAATGTGCATCAATTAGCACTGATATAATAAATATCCAACATTCTAACAACACAAAATAACACAACAAATAAACACCAACCTTAATTAAAAAACCAGATGAGCTCACTTTCTCCTTGTCACTCCTTGAAGGAGTTTTGTTTTCAGAAAAACAACTAAGCTCTTGTACTCTAGAATGAATTAATCAAATGGAAAATAATAAATTTAGAATTTATGCATACCTCTCTTCACTATTATTTTCAAACTTTGCTCATGTGCCTTTTGCTTAGTTTTATAGTTTCCTTGGGTAGTTGGAGGGAAAAATTGTTTTATAACTAATGTTTGTATTATGTTGAACACTTTTTCTTTCTAATTCAAGAGAAGACATTTATAAGGGTATTTATAATTATTTAAATTTATATTAGTAGATGGGGACCCCAAATGTCCATGAAATATTTCCATTAAACCTTGTAACTCCCATGAAACCAAATTATTGAGACTATGGCAACATCGTGAACACCATCACCATAAAAATAAGACATGTGAATCAACCCAATATCCATAAACATATATAAAGAAGCATGTGAAACAACCCCTATGTCTCCCATCAACCATAATGCCATCAAAATATGTATCATAGTAAAAACTATAATATGTTGTGCCAAAACATGATAATTTCATAGTTTGAAATATGTTTAAGTAATATAACGTAAAACAAAATCATGCCAAAGAAATAAATTATGTCAGCTCGGGTAGTTTGCTAGGGCCATTCATGTAGAATGGTTTTTCCTCCTCCTCATCCTTTTCTCCTGTACCTCTATATGCATGTCTTGGACAAATATTTCTCTCCTCTCCCCTCATTTAGCTATGGGAATGTCAATATGTGTATGTGATGAACTGGCCTTAGAGGAAGAATGTACAGGCATCGATGACATATGGAACTTCCCCAATGCAAGATAAGTAGGATAATTACGGGTTCTTTGAGAATGAAAATAAGTGGCTTGAGATAATGTATAGTGTATCTGAGGAGGAATGGTCACTGGGTGAATTGAGTGATGAGAAGCAATAGACCAATGTGCAAAGCTAGATGCAGGGCTGACAAGGTTGGTGTCCCAACCATCATTCTATAGTGGTTGGCATTGAGATACATGAGGTTCTAGAATTTCCATTATGCTAAGATTTGGAAAATGCACATTTTGCAAAGCATGCTAGGTAGGAGGAGGGGGAGGAGGACCTTTGAGGTATAAGTGGCCAATCTATGTCAATTGACTAAAATCCTCAAAGTCTGCATCAAAGTGCATGAGAAATATAATTATTTTATTTCTATTATCCCTCCAGGGCACACTTTTTATTTTAGTTTTCCCTCTTCTGTTAGCTTGAGAACCTTTGTTAAAGAAACTCATAATGTATTGTGATAAAGAAAATCTATCATGCATCCATTAATTCTTGAGCATGAATATATAATCAACAAAATAAAGGAAAATAGTGATGGTCTAGGGGCACAAACCAAGAGGAAAATTATAACCCAAAACCAATGTAACATGAAGCAGAAGGATCATGCATTAAGTAGCGGGATACACATGTGAATTTACACTGGAATTTACATGGTCATGGATTATACTAAAAATATTTGGGAGAGTGGGTTAGGGTGCAGTTTCCTCCACAACATGCATCATTTTTTTGAAACCATATAAATCAAACCTAGATTGTGTGATAAAATTCTGAACCATGGGCAACTTGGAGGCTCGAGCATGGAAACTTGTATGTGAGGGTGAACAAGATGTTTTCCTAATAAAAATAATGGAATAAAAACACTAAATTTCTTGCATTAAAGATAGTAACAAGATAGATGAAATGATGAGAGGGAAAACAATGAAAAGGGATTCACTCTTGGCATTAGGTTTATCAGACAAAACAAATCCATAATTTGCAAAAAGAACTAATAACTAGTGGGAACTGAGAGCAAATTCTTCTCATAACCATGATCAATACACTTTATCTTCCCTAGAGTTGGTTTCCAACAGTTCCTCTCAGTAGTTGTGAGAAACACCTTCTTCCTTGAGAGAAAAGGCACACACCAACTACCCTTACTTGGTTATGAGTCACGATGTGCTCCTCAAGCTTCAACATAATAAACTAACTTTAGGTGTTATAAATTAATCAACTATTAAATTTCTCATCATATGGCTCATAACATTATCAAATAATGATGTATTATATATGTGCCATATGTTTGTAGCTTGCAAAAACTAGTTTGATATTCATGGCATCAACCTTATAAAACCTATTTGATATTCACGTATAAATTCCTATGATAAAAATTTCCCAAACTTCATCTACACATCACAAAGGGCTAGTGAGGAATATCATGTATTTCTCACATATGTGTTGTGTATGCTTCCACTGTAATCACAATTTACACTTTAATAGTTTGAGTGAAAAGCATTACAAGCATACCTTCACATGTGCCATATATCTTCACCGTAAGGCTTCTTAATTCCACATGTATGTCTTGGATGTTCTTTCCATAGTACAATTTACATGATGCATTTTCTTGTGTATATGTCACATGTGTTGGCAAAGCGCACCATGCCTAATAAACTATGCACTCATGCCATGGAAAATTATGCTATCCATGATTATGTTTAAAGATTTGTCATAAGATTGTTGAGTTTATTAATTAAGTAACCATGCCTTCATACCTTTATAGCATTATATTTTGTATTTTATTTCAAACAATAACTTTGATAACTATAACCTTACACTTTTCAAACTTCTCATGATTTTCATGAAATTGTTATTTTAAAACTTAGTTTTTGCAATTTTTGTCACAAATATATAGTCATGTTGTAAAGAATAGTTTATCAGCAAGGGAAGTATCCATTTTTTATTATGCCCATGAATGATCCTGGAATTGTGATCTTATCATTCTCATAATGATGTTGTAGTAGTTAATTTGATGAATATCTTAGTACTGCAAGTATCATAAAAGCTTTCAAACCACATATGAAATGTATAACAAGCATATTTATCAATATATAACTCTCTATAGCCACATGTGTTGATTTGAGAATATAACAAGCATATTTATCAATATATAACTCTCTATAGCCACATGTGTTGATTTGAGAATATGGAATTGAAAAATGATGTTATGTAAGAAATATTTATTTCTCTAGGTGATTCAGGTGGATATTGGTGGCCACCCGCCTATTCCACCTAGACCTCCAATCAGTTTCATATGTTTCCTTGATTATAGCAACATTTACTATTTTTAGAATTTTTTGGGTCTTGAAACTCTAGAGTTGTTTCGACCCCTAAACAACATTTTTTTTAGGTTTGAAGCAGGCTCGACATTGTTTGTGGAGGGTTATGGAAAAACTTGTACTACTCTGAGAGATATTTCCAACAAGGTATCATACGCACCAAATGGAGATCATATGACCAAGTTACAACTACGGGAAGTTGGTTGCCCACCCAACGAGGCCCACAAACTCTTGGAATTCCATCTCTTGGGGTTAGGGTTTTGGTTTTTTAGTGTTTCCGCTTGTTGTTCAATAATAAAAAGGTCCTTGAGCCTCATTGTAACACAATTTAGAGGCATGTAGTGGCCACATTTGTTCTCAGAGATAAGCTACCATCACCTAAGCTAGTTTATTTCCATTCTGCTTGTAAGCATCTTTTAGTTCTTTGATATTAATGAAATGAAGATTTAATTTTGCTACATCTCGGTGTTTATATATATATATATATAGTTACGTTCCTGCATAACTCTGGATCAGTGGTATTTGAGTGGTCTACTCTTTCTTTGTTTTACTTTGCATGTCCCTGACGAGGTCAAGGTATAAGGAGTTAGGGCTCAAACTAGTTGAACCTTTGCAAGACCAACCTCATAAACCTCAACAACCTCCCATGGTAGAGCAAAAGAAAGATGAGGGAGCAAGAGATCGTTACAAAATATTGCTCGATGAAGCCCTCAAGTGACAAAGGAACATAATGATGGATAAATTTTCCTAGATCCTTCAACGACTATCCACAAGTGATGCATCTTCATCTAGCAGCCACTCTAGAGGCACCACTCCCTTTAAGGTACAAGTCAACTTTGAAATTCCTATATACATCGTAGATAGATGGTTAAAATATATTGGAAGGATGTTTTTCAGTTCATTACTTTTCCAATCAGGAAAATATTACTTTTACACTCCTCAAAGTCGCCTCCCATGACAATGACTAGTGGTAAACCTACTATGAACAGAAGGACGAGAGAGAACCCTCACTATTTTCAGCCACGCCCACTTGGACTTCTTTCAAAGACGTCATCAGGGAACAATATTACCTTGTTGGAAGTTGTGAATATAAATACATAAAGTGGACCACGTTGTGGCAAGGAAGGAACCACGACATATCGAAGTTCACCAATATTTTGCATACCCTTCACATGATGTTGGGTATCAAGGATTCCTAGTGGAATTTGGTACTCAAGTACCATGGTTATCTACATAATTACATCCACAACAAGATGGAGTTTCTAGACATATCCTCGCTTGGCACCGCCTATTGATACACTATCAGATCGAGTAGAAATTTAAAGAGAAGAAGCAAGACTTTGGATCTGTGAATCTGAAGCAAGGGAAAGGCACCCCCAAACCACAGAGAAAAAGGACAAAGCGAAGGTGGGGTGACCCAAGACAACCCACTGAAGCCGTAAGAAAATAACAACACCACGAAGACAAAGAAGGACACAGGGAAATGGTGTAAGTTCCTTAAAAGCCCCACTCACAACAAAAGTGAGTTTAAAGTCAAGTAGTCACTAGTGGCCAAGCTCAAGTCTTATGAATCATGTGCATGTTACGACTCTGAGTTAGAACCCAACAAGGGGAATGAAAAATGGAAGTAGATTATTGGTGTGGTTCCTAATGCCAGTATTTCCACCACCAAGATCCAGAAGATTGAGCTTGAAGATCCAGAGAGCGGGAGCAACTCTTCCACTCACAGATGTGGGTGAAGGGTTCTCTGCTACAATTCATTGTCGCATAGTGGAAGCCAAAATAACCTCATTTCAGTAGAGGTTGTGAAGAAGTTGGGCCTATTGACTACACCACACCCAGAGTCGTACACCATCGAGTGGCTTCACCAAGGAGGTAGCACCACCTACCACCATCTCTTTGATCACTGCGAAGAAATGCAGTAACATCAAGACCGAGAAATTTCCTTCCTTATGATTCAATGTGAGGGAAAGAAGAATACTATGACCACATCCACATCCTCCAGATAGGGCTCCTTTATACGATAGAAGTAGATGGACAAGGTCATGGAGGAGTACAAGCACATCTTCACCTCACCCATAGGGGTACCCTTGCACTGTCAAGTCAAGTACTCCATCGATCTGACCCTAGGCGAGCTGCTACCCAATAGACTGATATAATGACACTATGTTCTGGATAATGATGAAATTAAGATGCATATTCAAGAGTTGTTGCAAAAAGGGAACATCAGGCCAAGTTCATCACCCTGTGGGAGCCCAATTGTGTTGGTACAAAAGAAATACGGCACTTGGAGACTTTATATTGACTATCGAGCATTGAATAAGATCATTGTCCGAAATAGGTATCTAATCCCATGGATTGATGACCTTTTGGACCAGCTCAAGGGGGCTAAATATTTCAGCAAGATTGATTTGAAGTCTGGTAATCGCCATGTGCCAATTGAACCCTCTGATGTGTGGAAGATTTCCTTCAAATCAAGGGAGGGTATTTTCGAATGGCTGGTTATACCTTTCAGGTTGAAGAATGCCCCCGCAACCTTCATGAGGTTGATGGACGACATCTTGTGGCCCTTCATTAACTAATTCGTGGTGGTGTATTTCGATGAAATTTGGATCTTCAGCCAGAGTTGGGAAGAGAACCTACACCATATTTGACAGGTCCTCCAAACCCTATGACAACACAAGTTGTGTGCCAATTTGGAGAAATTCAATTTGGTATGACCCAGGTTCAATATCTGGGGTACATCATTGATGAGCGAGGTGTGCATGATGACCCAACAAAGATATAATTTGTTTGAGATTGACTAGCCCCTGTTGTACCTGTTTCCTGTAGGCAGTCCTTGGCTACAAAAAATACGCCAGGAAACCAACTCAGCCAGCCTTTAGGTTCAAGCTGGCCCTTGAACCAGAGGGGGCTCCCTCAATGTTTACGAGGCTTTGTTTAACTCACCTGTCACTGAACAACATCCTATGAAGCACAATGGACAGATTTATGGTTTTAATTAGGGATGGTTTGCGATCAATGATAATCCCTAATCATGATTAAAGGCCTCCCTCACAGGGTCCCTTCTGAAAGTGTCAGCTTCCAGCCTGACAGAATGACTTAGCTTTTTCAAGAATTATGGTGGAAGAATGTAAGGGGATTCCTAATAATTGAGCATTCAGACTAACTACTTAACAACTAGGGAAATTTAGATGTGTGTAGAAGATTTCTGCAGCCCAACAAAAAGATATTCAAAGGTAACATAAGGCCAAAGGGAAATTGATTCCAAGAGGAGTTATTTCAGACAGATAGTCTAATAAGCTGATCTCTTTTAATGGCTATCCAAAAACATAAAGCAAAAGCCAGTCAAATAGGAGTTATCTTGGACAAACAATCCAATAAGTTGATCTCTTTCTAAAGGTTATGATTTTGCAGGGAATTTCAGAAAGATTAAGACTTAATCTACCTTACCCAGACCTTCCTACTATTGCTTTGAACATATGTAGAAAAAAGTTATAAAAACACTAGAAAGACATACAAGAAACAAAAAATTATGTCATAATTGGAGATGGAAGGCTTTCATTAGAATTATTCAACAAAAGTTATTACATAGTTTAAGAGCCTTGGCGTCAAAAGCCAACATTGTTTATTACAAATAAAATAATATATATAGACAAGATCTCTCCTAACTCTTGCAATAATTATGGAATACAATCCTGAATAGTATACTAAAAATAAAACAATGTCTCTAAATTATCTGCTGGAAACTTTGAACTACTTGCAAGTATCTTGCCTTGAGATCTAGAATTGGTTGAATGCCTACTGAAAATCTGCAACATAATCCTCAATTTGTTGATCCTCTGCTGCTAGGTGTTTTATACTGATCTTCATTCCCTTGAGGTTTGGAAAAAGGTTGTTTTCCCATAATCTGCCATTTGTCCCTTTAAACATGATTGGTCTGCCATCTGCCCCTTTGAATTCTATTTTTGTCATTTTCTGATTTTAATCACCCTTTATTTTGTCACAAATATTTGAGGAATATAAAATTTTCAAATAATTGATTAAACTCTTAAATGAATTTAAGGATTTATAATTTCAATATATATATTTAAACGATTTGATAAACCATCTACCAAATCCGTGTATTGTTTTCACTTTCCATGAATCCATGGCTTGTTTCTCCTTTTCACCTTCTCTATAAATTCATTTCATGGCTATAAATTTCTTTTACCCTTGTAGAACACCAAGATGGTTTTGCAAAACCATGTGTTGATTTTTGTTGGACACCTAATCCTAAATGGTTAGTGTGGAAGTCGAATGGACAAAGCAGTCCAAGAGACCTTGGGATGTGAATCCGAACGGTCACATAATGTACCATAAATATACATCATTTGTGAATAAAAAATGTACAGCATGATTTATCTTTATTATTGTTTTCGCTCACCATGTGTGTTTAACATGGTATCAGAGCCATGATGTGTGGCCTGTGTAGTTGCCTTGAATAGTGTTGGCCTGTTTAAATCTGCCTCCCTCTTCTTCTGAATACCTCTGACCGTCATAAACGTTTAAACGGAAAAAGAGAATCATTACATCTGCTCCATATTCCATTACCTGCTCCATACAATACGCTGCCTCTGCCCTCTGCGCTATAATCTAGGTAACGCTTGAGCGAGGATTCCACTTGTAAGTGGAAAATTACAGTTCGTCAGTCCAGGTCTGCTCACCAAAAGATGTTATGTTGCAACAATTCGCTACTCCTACAAAACGTTGTCTCAGTCTCCACGCTGATATATAACACCGCTTTCACATAAGTCCGCTAGCTGCTCTCTCCACACTGATTGTGAGTCAGATTGCCAAGTCTTCACTTCAATTTCGTCTCTGGCTTTTGAGAACACAAAATAATGAGAGCATTATTGAGGTACTTCAGTGTTTTTCACCATAGATACACCCTACCACCTACGTTGGCCCCTGCCAATACGTCGTGGACTAAAGGATGCTTAGCAAACTGCTAGGAATTGCTGTTACGAATGAGCTGTGTAAAATTGTTATAATCTTTGTTGATGTAAGATATCCATCTACACGGTGGGTTGTAATGGTATATAAAAGTTGTATTCCATGAGTCGAGTCCATTTGATACTCCCACACTGTCATCATAGCTTGTGGTTGTAAGGTAGTTTCCACTAGGAAAGAAGTAAGCAGAATGCACTGCCTTATGATGTCGCACAATATCAATGCTATTAGTTTGCCTATTTCGAATATTTCTACCACCGCCATTGCCCAAGTCTCCTACTGATTCATGGCTCCAGCGAGCAATGCCTTTAGTCATTGCCTCTAATTCCATGAATCATCGCCATTAAATCGAGGACATCGATGAGCAACAGAAACGTGTCCAGATGAAGTCAACGCCACGTGGGAAGCAATGCGAAGATAATTGAAGATTGCGAAGATAACTAAAGCCTAGTCGTTTTCTACTTCCTGGACATCGTATCGATTGTGAAGAAAATTGGACCATTATCGCGTGCATTCCAAAGCTTACAATCGGCCTCCAAAGACTGAGGAGTTAAGAGCATTTAAGGAATTTTATTGGGAATGCGATGAAGATGTCACAGTCCGATGGTAAGAGACCTTTAGAATATTCATTCTGTGCTTGATTTTCGTCTATTATCTGATGGGCATGGAATGTCAGGTTACGGCAATATGTATGTCAATAAAAATGTACCGGTTTCCACTATTTCAAAAATTTACCTGGATTTAACCACCTACCGGGAAATTGGGTTTGAATAAATCATTAAGATCTGGAATGTGTCAACAATTTGTTTATTAGAGATACCATTGAAGAAATTTACCTTCTCTGTCATGGGCAAATGGGTTTAAACCAAATCAAAATGGTCTACAATGTGTCCAAGGAAGAAAGGAAGTAGGCGTGTGAAGAGTGCGTATGGTCTGGCTCTCGCCCTTCACTTCTTCCTTTCTAGGTTTCATTTGTGAAGTAGAAAACTACCGGGATTCCGATCTAAATTCCTCCAAAGCAATGGTTCGGCATTGACATTGAGAAAAACTACCGCTATTCGTTTCTTGTGTGTGGTTATAAATTATCATGATGACTCAAGATATTGACGCATTATGCCGATTAAAAAAAAAATGAACATCACTGAATGATCCTATTGTCCTAAGTCGCACAAGCTGCATTTTCAGATCACTGATCCAGTTGTCCAAACAATATAAATCACATTAACAGATGTCTTGAATGTTTGCTCCAGTTGTATAAGTCATTTACGTTAGGCAGCTTCCCTGCAGGTTGGTCGATTTCCACTTTCGGGCAGAGCAGTGGCCTTTTGGGATTGGACAATGACCCATAAGGCTCTGAAAGCATCATAATAATGTCAGCCACTGATGGGCGAAGATTTACATCAGTTTGTGTACAGAAAACCAACATGAATGCATCTAGTGTCTTCCTCCATATCGCATGATTGAATTACTGTTGATTTGAGGACAGATTGGTGAAGGTTTTGTGGCTATAATAACATTATGTAGTGATGCCATGAAAAGGCACGGGTTTCTCAAGAACAGAAATGTCACATATATATTGATGATGTCTAGTTACATATATATTGTTGATGTCTAGTTACAGTAATTAAGGAATAATCAGGTTGTGTTCACAGTAAGCAAGGTTTCAAGGTTTCACAGTTGCATTTCCTTGTCACTGTGTTTTTGTAGCAGTACACTATAACTCTGTCACTGGAACAATCACTTCACCTTTGATAAAGTATTTTAGCATTCAAGTGCAGTGATATCAGAGACTCATATATTGTACTGATCATTATCAAATACACAATTTCAGTGATATCATCATAGCATCAAATTTAAGGTCTTCAACAATAACGTAGCTTCATCATCTTATTTTTTATATGGATTGTAATTGGTGCTTGATGGTTGCACACTGATCATTTGTTGCACACTTATAAAGGATATTGCCAGTGGGTGTTACTTTTCAGTTTTTAAGGTGTAGTTCTGACATTAAAGAAAAAATGGCCAGAATCAATGAAGTATTAGAGTTCATCAAAACTCTGATATTGTCTACTACTCATGATACATTAAAAATTAGCAAAGTTTCTCTCACAGACATTCAGGTCTGTCTACAAAATGCACAGGAAAAGATTGACTTTTTGCAGCTTGAATCACAACTACAGCAAGAAGAGCTACATCAAAATAGACACCATTCTGAACCTATTTTTGTTCAGAACATTGAGACA